>CABHPH010134753.1:14046-37539 GCA_902168325.1 Peromyscus nudipes | reverse complement strand
TGGGACAGCGTAAGATTTTATCATTAATCAAAATGGCACACAACTTGCAATTTAGGAATTGTTTACTTTTGTGCTCTTCCCTGTAACATTTTTCTTTATCATTGACCTCAGATGGTTGAAACTACAGGAAGCAAGTTGTGGATGAGGGAAATGTACTGTATTTGTAAATATGTATCTCTCTCTCTTCGTTTTTCAGCAGCCAATTTAGATAAAAATGTAAATATAGGAAAAATAACAGCTTTGTAATTAAAACAACAGCCTTTGGGAGGCAGGGGCAGGAGAATCTCTGTGAGTTTAAGACCAGCCTAGTCTACATAGTGAGTTCCAAGCCAACCAACGCTACAGAGAGACCCTGTCTCAAAAAAAGTAAATAAATGAGTTTATGTTAGTGTTTTACTGATTCAAGACTGAAATCTTAGAATGAAAGATGTAGTTTCTGTTTGTATCTGTTTATATAGTAGTTTGTATGCATTAGGTATGAATGTTAAGTATGTTTGATAATTTTGTTTTTGTGTATGTAACATGATGCATTGTGAGAGTGAACAACATGAACGTGCATTAAGAGGCCAGAAACTGACATCAGGGGTGTTCCTCTGTTCTTCACTTTATTTTAGCCAGAGTCTCTCACTGATCCTGGAGCTCTGTTTGGGCTAATCTGGCTGGCTAGCATGCTCTTGGGAATCTCCCTGTTCCTGCCTCCCCGAGAACTGGGGTTACAGATACATGGCGGCTACATCTGCCTTTTACATGGGTGCTGGACTTCCAAATGCAGGTCCTCATAGTTTCACAGCAAACCCTTATTCCACTGAGCCACTTTTAGCCCTGTGATTATTTGTCTAGGTCTAGATCAGTGGTTCTCAACCTGAGGGTTGTGAACCTTTTGACAGACCTCTCCAAAAATATTTATATTATGATTCATAACAGTAGCAAAATTACAGTTATTGAAGTAGCACAAAAATAATTTTATAGTTGGTGGTCACCACAACATGAGCTGTATTAAAAGGTCACAGCATTAAGAAGGTTAAGAACCACTGCTCTAGATGATATTGCCAAGTTAATTTATAAAATACTTTAAAGGAGTTCTTTTAAAACTATCTTAAGGAAAAAAAGAAAGCAAAAACAAAGAACTGAGCTGGGCAGTGGTGGTACACACCTTTAATTCCAGCACTCGGGAGGAAGAGGCAGGCAGATCTCTGAGTTTGAGGTCAGCCTGGTCTATAGAGTAAGTTCCAGGACAGCCAGGGCTACACAGAGAAACCGTCTCAAAAAGCCAAAAATAAAATAAAATAAAATAAAATAAAATAAATAAAAATAAAAATAAACCAACCAACCAAACAAACAAAACAAAACAAAAAACAAAAACAAACAAAAACCCAAGAAAAAGAACAAGCACTTATATAAATAATTATAAAACTCTCAGAAACATAGAATTAACCTATGTGCTTTCAAATTCCTATGGCTTGGATAAGCTGTGTATGAAAGATTAGTCTACTATTGTTGGCTTGATAAAAACAGCTTTCTTTTCAGAATTGTCAGCATTGACTTGTAGCAGGAATCTTAAAAGGTCTTATTAATTAAATCAAACCTGAGGCCAGTTATTGAGGTGAACACTGGAAGATCAGAGACACAGAACAAGCCACAGCTAACCTCACCTGGCCAACTTCTCAGCTGATCTTGTTTCCTCAGACTGGAAGCCTCTGTGTCCTCATATCTGAATGGCTCTCAGCTGAACTGTGCTGCTAGAAGCCTGAAAGCTTAACCAGCCAAATGCTTCTAGTTTCTGGTCCTCACGCCTTATATACCTTTCTGCTTTCTACCACCACTCCCTGGGATTAAAGGCTCACTTTCTGGGATTAAAGGCGTGTGTCACCATGCCTGGCCGTTTCCAATGTGGCCTTGAACTCACAGAGATCCAGAGGGATTTCTACCTCTGGAGTGCTAGGATTAAAGGTGTGAGTGCCACCATTTTCTAGCCTTTGTATCTAGTGGCTGTTCTGTCTCTGACCCCAGATAAGTTTATTAGGGTGTACAATATTTTGGGGAACACAATACCACCACATTGACTGTGATGCAGACAGTTTTGCTCTATCTGGGTTTCTACTCAGGTTTATGTGTTCACTGCATACAGGGTCTCTCCTTCTACCATGCGGGTTAAACTCAAGTCATCAAGCTTGGCAGCAGGTACCTTTACCCATTGAGCATCTCACGGGCCCCCAAAGATATATTTGTAAAGTTGAGGAGAAAGTAATTTAGTATGGAGTTGCTGCAGAATGAAAATGGAGACCAAAAAACAAAAAAATTGAATAGATACTAGGAAGTTGGGAAGAGTCTGATGTGGTCAAGCTGGCTAAATGGAATCAATTTGTTCTAAGAGTTTTGAGAAAACATTAATATTAATCATTGTCCTCTGTACTGTTAAAATATGTTTTCTTTCATAAAATAAGGTTATCCTAGGGCCATCTGTCCTCTCTTGATTTGTTTTGTCTGTCCCTGACTGTTCCCCTGTCTGTCTTTGCCTTCCACCTTCAGGATAGATAGAATGTAGGATCTTGTCAATGCTGAGTATATTCTCTAGCACTGATCCAGCCACACCTCCAGCCCTCTTTTTATTTTATTTTATGCATCTATTTTGAAAACACAGTGCTTTACTATAATTGATCAGGCTGGCCTTAAACTCCTGATCCTCCTGTTTAAGCTCCTGATTCTTTGGGTTCCTTGACTTTATCAGGTTTTTGATTAAAGAAAACCAAGTCTTCTTGATATTAAAGGAGCTAACTTTAAAAGAGTTGTATGGGGCTAGGGAGATGTTTAATTCATAAAGTGCAATTCCAATGCATGCATACACACACTTACATACCCACATGAACAGGAACATGTACCACCCCTCCCCAAACCACAATTATAAACTGAAGTTCTGTAACCTTTAAAATCTTTCATTTTGGCTAAATAGGTAGGGATTGTTTTAGTTTTATGTGATCCTATGTAGTCAGGTGTTCAAACCTTGTGTTCTTTTTGACAAATTTCTCAAAATAAATTTTATATAAAGTCTTTCTGACTTCAGGTTAGCTTTGGGATCACTTAAATAACTCTTTGGAAATTTCTTTTCTCTTGTAATGCTAGATTCAAACCTAGAGCCAGGCAAGTGCTGTAGCACTGATCTATCCCTAGCCTTTATGATTTTTTTTTTTAAAAAATTTTATGTTGTATACTTGATGTGTATGTGGGGTGGGGAAAGCCTTGTATGCTGTGGCATAGTGTGGAGGTCTGGGACACTTTGTAGATTCTGTTCTCTCCTTCGACCTTTATATATGGGTTCGAGGATCAAACTCAGGTCACCAGGCTTTCATGGCAAGTATCTTTACCCACTCAAACCGTCTTGACAGCTGCCTGAGCCTCCTCCCCCTCGCCCCCTTTGGCTTAAACAAAAGGTTATTTCAGTTATGGAGGCTGGGACGTCCAAAATCATGATACCAGAAGATTATGCCACTGTACCAGTTCTCTTCCTGGCTTGCAGGTGGCCTTTTCCCTTCTTCCTCAGGTGGCAGAGAGAGTGGGCATGCACTCAAAAAGTAAGAGTCAGCAAGAGTAAGCTTCTGACGTTCTGAGCCCTTTTTATATGGGGACCCCTGTCTTAATTAGGGTTTTTATTGCTGTGAAAAGACACCATGAAACGGACAGTACTTACCTCATATTATATATATGTTTTGAAATTATAATAGTTACATTACCTCTCACTCCCTTTAAAAAAAGAAAACCTTGGCCGGGCAGTGGTGGCGCACGCCTTTAATCCCAGCACTCGGGAGGCAGAGGCAGGCGGATCTCTGTAAGTTCAAGGCCAGCCTGGGCTACCAAGTGAGTTCCAGGAAAGGCGCAAAGCTACACAGAGAAACCCTGTCTCGAAAAACCAAGAAAAGAAAAGAAAAAGAAAAAGAAAAAAGAAAACCTCTAGCAGGCAAGGGTGGTGACTCAGGCCTATAATCTTAGCAACTGGGAGGCTAAGGCATGAGGACTACCTCAATTCAAGGCCAATTTGAGCTGCTGAGTATTTAATTCATAAGATTTCAATAGCCTTTAGCACCACGACTGCCCACATACACTATTTAACTCATAGTGGTTTCCTTCACTTCTCTTTCTTTTTGCTTTCTACCCCTCACACACTGATTCTGCCTACAAGAGCCTAACAGTACACACACACCCCCATGTCATTTTCTCCAAAGTGTATGAATACTACATAATAAAGTATTAATAAAAAATTTCTTTTAATTTATATGTAACTCTCTCATGAGCCTCAAAGTACTTAGGCAAAGTGTGAGAAGAAATACCAAAAAGCATAGAAATTGTAGTAAGTGCAGACTTAAAAGTATTTTAAGGGCTGGGTAGGTGGGTTAAGAGGTAAAAGCACTTTCTAGGCTCCCAGGCTGATGACCTGATTGGGATTCCCAGATCAGTGGAAGGAGAGAACCTCCATACATGCACTGTGGCATGACCTCCCTTCCCATCTGGTTAAGAATAGAGCATTTCAGTCGTACACAAAGAATAAGTTGTAGTGTTCCCCAAATTGTTTGCGTGCTCTGCCAAAGGATCATGGAGAGAAAAGCACTGGTTCTTCAATGGGATCTGTTTTATAGACCATATTTTTTTTTAAAGTTGCTCTTACTCTGAGTCAAAGTATACATTGCCAGAGGGCTGAAGTGCTTTCAGTCTTGATGAAATAATTTGAAAATAACAATATACTTCCCACAATAAAGCTCTTTCAGTGCTTCAAAATCAATGATTAGCCTTTGCCCACAATGTTTCAAGATTTTAAACCTCAGGAATACAAGGATGGTCCATGACTGTCCATACACCTTCCACCTCGATGTCCCGTTATTAACCTTCTGACAGACTTACCAGTTCCCCCTTTGTTTTCTCACTCTCTCCTCTGCACTCTCTACACATACATAGTTTTTACGAATACATTGAACATGTAAAAGTCTTTTGTTGTTTGCAAGACGTTTAAAAGCTGAGGAGACACTTTGAGGGACTGTAGACTTGGCTCGGGGGTTAAGAACACTTTTTGGTTTTGCAGAGAACTCAGGTTTGGTTCTCAGCACCCACATGATAGCTCACAACTATCTGTTTCTCCAGTTTCAGGGGATCTGATACCTTCTTCAAACCTCCTCAAGCACCAGGCACACACACATGGTACATATACACATACACAGGAAAAATGTTCATATACATTAAAATAAAAATTTTAGACATCATGATACTTCATTCCTGAGTAGCTTGGCATGTATTTCCTAAAAATAGGGACGTTTTTACATAGCTACAATATCATTTTCATACTCAATGAAATTAACATTTATAAAATTATAGTATCTAGTAGATTGCTCATCTTCAAATTTTTCCAGTTTCAGAAATATCACCCTGGTTGGAGATGCAGCTTAGTTGGTAAAGTGCTTCCTAGCATGCCTGAAAACCTCTGGGTTTCGTCCCCAGCACCGTGTTAAGCCAGATGTGGTGTTGCACAGCTGTAATCTCAGCACTTGGGAGGTGGAAGCAAAAGGACTAGAAGTTCCAGGTCATCCTTGACTACACAGTGAGCTCAAAGCCATCCTGGACTATCTGAGTCCCCGTCTCCAGCAGACAGCACACACATGTGTATACACATACTACAATATACACACATGCATATCCCTCCCTGTTTAGAACCCCCACCCCCAAACAAGAATCATGTGTCGGTGGGTGTCATGGTGTATATTTGAGATTGTAAGTTTGAGGCCAGCCTGGGTAGTATAGTAACTCTGTCTCAGAACAAACAAACATGCATGCTTGCATGCATTTCATTCTGTTGCAGCAGCTCTTTACTTGTCTTTAATCTAAAAATGGTTCTCTTGTCCTTCAGTCTTTTTTGATGTTTTTCATAACACTGACATGTTATTAAGGCTAACTGTCTGAATTTGTTTTCTTACAATTGATAAACTTTTTTGATAAAGAAATGCATAAATGCGTAGCAAAGTTATACGGAAGAAACTAGACTAAAGCTAAAATGACAGGTTCTTTTCCTTGTTTTCTTTCTGCAGTGTTCTGAACACAAGCAGTTTGCTCTGTGACTGTCATCTGAAGTGGCTGCTTCAGTGGCTGGTGGATAACAACTTTCATCATTCTGTGAATGTGAGCTGTGCACATCCTGAATGGTTAGCTGGGCAAAGCATCCTGAATGTGGACCTGAAAGATTTTGTCTGTGGTTTGTATTTTTGTTTTCAAATTTTTAAATTTCTGTTAACTATTGTAACAACAAAATAAAGGGAATGAACAAAAGCAAAACAAAACAAACAAAAACCCACCCCAATGGCTTTTGACAGCCATCTTATGTCCTTGTGGTGTTGCTCTCCAAGCCATGTCTCAGTGATTACTTTATTTTGTGTTCTTCGACTTAGTGTTTCATAAACAATTGTTTTCCTCACTGTTCTTGTTTTTTTAAAATGCAAAGACCCTCTCAATGGTCCCTTCTCATTGGCTTTAATGGGAGTGTGAATGTTGGCTTTAATTTGAAGGCAGTTATTAACTTTAGGATAAAACTTCAGGATTATTAACTTTAGGATTAACTTTATAAGTAAGACTTCTGAATCAATATGTATTTTTTTGTTTGTTTGTTTGTTTGTTTTTCGAGACAGGGTTTTCTCTGTAGCTTTGGAGCCTTTCCTGGACTAGCTCTGTAGACCAGGCTGGCCTCGAACTTACAGAGATCCACCTGCCTCTGACTCCCAAGTGCTGGGATTACAAGTGTGCGCCACCACCGCCTGGCATATTTTTTTTTTCATATGAAGACTTTTAGTAGATTTTGAAAAGAACCATCAAGAACAATTTTGAAAAGGCATTACTTTATGTGGCCATCAGCAATGTTATAAGTGTACAACAGTATGTCTTTATACTCACCAATTTCATTTTTTGGATGTAGTTTCTTGGTAAAAGAATAGACCACTTGGGATAGTCAGTTCTCTCTTTCCACCATGGGGCTGTTCAGGAAGCAAGTTCATATCAGTAGGCTTGATGGCAAACTCCTTTACCCACTGAGACATTTCACTGGCCCAGATGCAATTTCTTTTCTTTAAAAAAAATTAATTTATCTTTATTTTATGTGTATAGGTGTTTTGCCTGCATGCATGTCTGTGCACTATGTGTGTGCAGTGCCCAGGAGACCATAAGAGGGTATCAGATCCTCCAGAACTGGAGTTGCAGGTTGTTAGCTCTGTTGTGCCCCTTTATGGAATTTCTTAGGACTCAAAGTGGCAGCATATCTTTGAGACAGTAGAGATAGTCATAAACAGGATGTCCTGAATATAACATTTGTGATTTCAAAAATAAATCTATTTTTTTTCTTCCTCAACTTGGAAAGTTTTCTTTTATAATTAAATCTTCTTTACAATGAATTGAATTCTGCTTACACTGCTCCACATTCCCCTTCGACTTTTACTTAGTTTTAAATGTAAGGCATATTACATGTTTTAAGTGTGGCCCTGGCTGGTCTAGAATTCACTGTGCAGACCAGACCAGGTTGGCCTGGAACTCAGACATCTGCCTGCCTCTGCTTCCCAAGTGATAAGATTAAGGGTGTGTGCACTCTGCCTCATACTTTTTATACAATTCCAGTTACACCCTTTAAGGTACAATGGAATGTTACGTAGTAAAGGTGCTGGTTCAGGATTTCTATAGCAGCCTTTCTGAATCCATAATGTTGTTATTTATGAATCCATAGCGCACTCGCCAGTCCTAAACCAGTTTTCACTTGTGCATTTATCCTGTTTGAATTCTTGACTATTTTAATGTTGAAACTATGTACAAAGTACTTTCAAGTCATGCATTTATTAGTAGTCTCCATGAAAAAGAGTTTATATTCCCATTTTCTGTATTATACAGAAAGGATAATGGTTACTATAAACATTTTGTATATGTATTGTTATAGATAGGACATAAATATCATTATGTGTGTATATACATGGTATGGTAGAATTAGAACTTACCTTGAAATTCTTCTATAAGGTTTCTCTCCACCTCTGCACATCCATTGGCAATGCTTAGGAAATGCATGGTAAGCCTCTAAAAGTCCTTACGGATGGACCGTAGGAAGAATGCTGGTGCTGACGTACAGAACCTGAGTTCTAGTCGACCTTCTGTCACTGCCTAATGCCTTTGCACAAATGTTTAACTGGAGTTCGTTGTCTTCACCTTTAAACAAGGGTTAGATGAGGCTGGAGAGATGGCTCAGTGGTTGAGAGCACTGGCTGCTCTTCCAGAGGTCCTGGTTCAGGCCCCAGCATCCACATGGCAGCTCACAACTGGCTGTAACTCCAGAATCGGACACCTTCACACAGACATACATGCAGGCAAAACACCAATGCAAATAAAATAAAAATAAATAAATTATTAAAAACAAACAAACAAGAAACCAACAACAAGGAATTAGGCTCGTTATAGTATCCTTTGATCTTAAACCCCTGTGAATGAAGCTTACGGTTTTACAATATTTGTATTAAATTGAATCTGAAGTAAAAATAAGTAACTGACTTGGCCACTGTTGCATTTATTCCTTTTAGATGATTTTCTGAAGCCTCAGCTAAGGACACATCCTGAAAGCACAGTTGCTCTAAGAGGTGTTAATGTGACTCTGACGTGCACTGCAGTAAGCAGCAGTGATTCACCCATGTCCACTGTATGGCGCAAGGACAGTGAAATCCTGTATGATGTGGATATTGAGAATTTTGTTCGTTATCGGCAGCAGGCTGGAGAAGCTCTGGAATATACTAGTGTCTTACACCTCTTCAATGTGAACTTCACAGATGAAGGGAAATACCAGTGTATTGTTACTAATCACTTTGGCTCTAATTATTCGCAAAAAGCCAAACTGACTGTGAATGGTAAGGAATTGTATTACTTGACTTTTGAAATACTTACTTTTTTGCTTATTTATATATTTCTAGAACATATGCCATGACTATCTGGCCTCTCTGGCCATGCTGATGGGCAAAAGTACTTGAAGTACTTTTTACATCTGAATTATAAGTCACTTGACCAAGAAAATTAGGTCATGCCCCACATTTGGAGGGAGCTCTTAGTGTTGTTATCTCTTGGTTGTGGTATATGGAAGGGGTGGACTTTTGGATTACCCACCTATACATTCTTTGTCCTAGGAGATGCTTTACTTCCATTTCTGTTCTCTTGAAGACATTCTTTTAATGGTCTGAATTTTCTTTCCAAAACCATAAGTCTTTGAAAACTATGAATTTTTTTCTAATATGTTCACTGTGTCCTCTAATACTTGAGAGTATTTTGGGCATCTCCAGGTTCAGTGGTCTCTCTAGTTCTCCAGATAGGGCCAGAATCATTTTGAAAAGAAACCCCTCCTAGTGGTTATAAAAAAGTTTTCCAAAGCTTGGTTTATTGTCTAAGAGATTAAGTAACTACAGCGTTTTAGGCTGTGAGCAACCAAAAGATGTACTTGTGCCCTGTTCCTGTTCTTTATTTAATTTCTAGCCTTTTTTTTGTTTTTGTTTTTAGATTTTATTTTATTATTTTATGTGTGTGAGTGGTTTGCCTTCATGTATGTCTGTACCACATGCATGCCTGGTGGCCATGAAGGCCTGAAGACAGCATTGGATCTCCTGAAGTAACAGACAGTTGTGAGCTGCCATGTGGGTGCTAGGAATTGAACCTGAGTCCTGCAAGAGCAGTAAGTGCTCTTAACTACTGAACCCACTCTCCAGCTCTGTACCCAACTCCTGTGTTTCTTCAGTGCCATTTTTTAAAGCATAATGAAACAAACAAACAAACCCGTGGTTCTCTTGACCCCTGTTGGTGTTGGATTGGGACGCCTCACTTAACTTTCCAAGTGGAAGAGTGACCTTAAACATCAAGTGCTAATCTGGGTTCAGGAGACATTTTGGCTTTCTGACTTCTTCCCTTCAGCATGGTCAGATAGGCCTGGCGTGTACTCTAGAAGTACTGTGTTACCTGCCGTGCTCCACATGCTGAAGTGCTGGTGGAAAAGATGCTTTCCGAAGCTGGGTTCCTTGTCAGTCCAGAGAATATGGCTTCTCAAAGAAATGGAGCATTTTACATATGGATTTCGCCTGTTAGATTAGTAGATTTGTGTGCTTGTCCATGCTTTCCTTTTGTCCACTTCCTCTGTAATTTTTTTTTTTTTGGACCAGAGATGCCCTCTTTTCTGAAAACTCCGATGGATCTAACTATCCGCACTGGTGCCATGGCCAGATTAGAATGTGCGGCAGAGGGGCACCCTGCACCTCAGATCTCCTGGCAGAAAGACGGTGGTACTGACTTTCCTGCAGCCCGAGAAAGACGAATGCATGTCATGCCTGAGGATGATGTCTTCTTCATTGCCAACGTTAAGATAGAAGACATGGGAATCTACAGCTGCATGGCACAGAACATAGCTGGAGGCCTCTCAGCGAATGCCTCCCTCGTTGTGTTAGGTATGCTTACTGGGTTAGGACTGCTGTTCTACTGGGGCCTTGGCGAGCTGCTCAGGCCTTGAAACGCAAAGGCAACCAAAACAATTTGGAGTGTTTGGTGTGAATTTTTTTTTTAGTTTATTTATTTATTTATTTTTAGTTTTTTTGTTGTTGTTTTGTTTTTTGTTTTTTGAGACAGGGTTTCTCTGTGTAGCCCTAGCTATCCTAGAACTCACTCTGTAGACCAGGCTGGTCCAGAACTCACAGAGATCTGCCTCCTTCTACCTCTCAAATGCTAGGATTATTGGTGTACACCACTACCATCTGGCTAAAACATGTTTTTTATGTAACTTGAATCCAAGGCAAATTAAGCTGTTCAGGCCTCTGTTTTCTTAGATACTAGAGTTTTGTGGGGTTGTCTCCTCCTCCTTTCTCTCTTCCTCCTCACCACTCTGTAACCCAGGAGAACTCTATAACCCTGGAGAACTTATTATGTGTTACAGGTGAGCCACTCTGACCTGACTGTCAAAAACCTTTATTTAAAAGAAATGTGTTAACGTGGGGGCTGAGGCAGAAGAATCAAGAGTTCTAGGTCAGCTTGGGTTATATAGTTGAGAACCTGACTCAGAAACAGCAGAAATCCCTAGCACTAATGACTGGCTTTACTTTCTTTTTGAGATAGGTCTTACTGAGTTGCTGAGCTGGCTATAAACTTGTAATCCTTTTGCTTTGGCCTCCTAAGTCGAGTAGATGGATTTACAGGCATGCATCACCACAACCAGTTCATATTTAGATTTTTTTTTCCCGACACGGGGTTTCTGTGTGTAGTTTTGATGCCTGTCCTGGAACTCACAGAGATCCACCTGCCTCTGCCTCCCGAGTGCTGGGATTAAAGGCGTGCGCCACCACCGCCCGGCATTCATCATACTCTTAATAGTCTTAGTTCTATAGGATTTAGGAGATCAGTTTCCTAACTTAGTATTTTTAACCTCCTATTAGAGACCCCCTCATTTATTAGACCTCTGGAGGACAAGACTGTCACCCGAGGCGAAACGGCAGTATTGCAGTGCATAGCTGGAGGGAGTCCTGCTCCTCGCCTGAACTGGACCAAAGATGATGGACCACTCTTAGTAACAGAACGACACTTCTTTGCTGCAGCCAATCAGCTTCTCATCATTGTAGATGCTGGGTTAGAAGATGCTGGAAAATATACCTGCATTATGTCTAACACTCTTGGGACAGAGCGGGGACATATTTACTTAAACGTCATTTCATCCTCCAATTGTGACTCTTCTCAGAATAGCATTGGACATGAGGATGATGGTTGGACCACAGTTGGCATTGTCATCATTGTGGTGGTCTGCTGTGTTGTGGGCACTTCTTTGATCTGGGTCATTGTAATCTACCACATGAGAAGGAAAAGTGAAGACTATAGCATCACAAATACAGGTAAGTGGGACCCAGATGACACATGGCATATTCTTAGGAATGTAGGATTTAGTAAAAAATAAAAAGCTGGCAATGCTGTGATTGATTACTTGATAAGAGATGTAAGGAAGTTCTTCTGATAAAATACCCAGCTTCCTTGAGATAACCTATTTGGGGAAATAGTTTTAAAAATTTGTATATACTATATATACTTCCCCCTAAATTTAGCTCTTAGAATTGTATTACAGATATATTTTCTTGTTCTTGTGGGGGTTTTGTTTGTTTTTTGGATTTTTGAGATGGGGTTTCTTTGTGTAGCCCTGGCTGTCAGCACTTGTTCTCTAGACCAGGCTGGCCTTAAACTCTGCCTCCAGAGTGCTGGGATTAAAGGCATGCACCACATGCCCAGTTTGTTCTTTTCTTTTGAGAGGATCTCAGTGTATGGCCCTGGCTGGCCTGGAACTCACAAACTGGCCTTGAGTTTGCAGTGATCCTCTGTCTCCATCTCCTGTGTGCTGGGATTACAGGTGTGGTGAAACATGCCTAGCTGAGTTATATTTTGTTTTGTTTTTTCACTTTCTTTCTTTAGAGCCTAAGGTTCATTCCCGCCATAATTTGTTTTAGGGGAGAGTCGAATCCTTCCTTGTGAGTGAGTAGGTCTTTTACCCCACTCACCCCAGGATCTGCAAGAGAAGGGATCCAGGTAGAGAGATTATGAAAGTGTAGCTATAGATAAGATTTTAATCTTTAGTGTTTTTTCTTTTGATAACCCCTCACCCCCAGCCCTCTGCTGGTAATTCTGGGAGTGAACCCACAGCCTGTACATGTTAGGCAAGCACTTGACCACTGCTGCACCTGTAAACAAAGTCACACTTCTAAAACGAAACTCTGAGAAGAACTTTAGTTAAAATATATATATGCATGCGCTAAGGGAAGTATGAAGAGCTGTTGGGGTCCCGAGTCCATACCATTTTCCAGACCAGTGTCACAGTGGAGCACACTTACAAAATTGCCTTCTGAATGTTGACTTCAACTGCCTGAGTTTGAGAGTTACAGATGTCTCTTTACAGAGGAACTTAATTTGCCTGCAGACATTCCCAGCTATCTGTCTTCCCAAGGAACATTGTCTGAACCGCAGGAAGGCTACAGCAACTCTGAGGCCGGCAGTCATCAGCAGCTTATGCCTCCTGCCAACGGATACGTACACAAGGGCCCCGACGGTAGGCACTTTGCGGTTCATAGTTACAATTGCAGCCTGTTCCAGTGGGTTTATTGTTCAGTGTATAGTTTCCCCATTAGCCAGAAGCAAGATTTTAAGATAAAACATTTTGAACATTTAACTTCATACAAAATGGAATGAAATTGACTATAAAGTCTTAACCAAAGAAGGCCATCTTACAAAAAGAAACACATTACCCTTAAACAGGGATTGAAGGACACGGCTGAGCCTCCTGGATCTTTGTCATTACAAGAAGAGGATGTTCTAGAATCTCTTTTCAAGTGTTTCTTACCCTTTTAGAGATGAGCATCCTTTAGATAACATCCAAAGGGCATTTGGTTCTCCTGCTGACAAGTAGATACTTAGTAAAGTTTAAAGGGCAAAATGACTCTCAGCCTATAATGGAGAACTTCACAGAGCTATAAAATGTCCCATAGTAAAGTGACTAGAACCTCTTCTTGCCCTTCCCTCCCCACAATCGCACTTCTGTAGAAGGTGACAGACACAGGAGGGTAGATTTGACTAGGGATAGTGTGGACAGCTACTGTTGCTTAACTTCTTGACTCATAAAAGTAACATGAGCTTATTTGCTTTCAATTGCTCAAGCCAAGTTGTATTTCAGAGCAGAGGTCCAGACTTGTCTTGGATGTCATGGTTGGAGTTTAATCTCTCCAGGCTAGATAGAGACAGAGATTTAACATTAGAATTCAAGAGTATGGGCTCTGAAGCCAGAGAGCCTAGGTTTACACTTCAGCTTTCTCTATAAAGTGGAGATGAGAATTCTATCTGCTTCATAGGGATGTTGTGAGGAAAAAAAAAAATGAGTTAATTGCATAAAGACCTTGAAATTTCACCTGTTTATAAAGTAAGTATCCAGTTAATGCTACAACTGTTGAAGAAAGTTGATCATGACAAAGTTCTGCCTTAACAGAAAAGCATTTGGGTTCTTTCCCATGCTGTTATTAGGTGGCACCGGTACCCGGGTGATCTGTTCAGATTGTTATGACAATGCCAACATCTACTCGAGGACCCGAGAATACTGTCCATACACCTATATTGCTGAGGAGGATGTTTTAGACCAGACCCTGTCCAGCCTCATGGTTCAGATGCCCAAAGAGACATTTTTGTCGAATCCTCCCCAAGATGCTACTACTCTGGAGAGTCTGATACCATCAGCAGAGAGAGAGCTGTCTGCCTTTCCCACCAACCATGAGAGGATGAATGAGAAGCTTCCCTTCTCACAGATGAGCAGTGGTAACAGGAGCTTTGGATTTCACTTTCCCTGAACTGCCTTTCTGTTCTATCGGTAGCACACTCAATTTCACGGGAAACAAACAAATTAGTATACTAGAGTAATTGCCATTGTTAACTAGTGTCAACTAGAGGTCTTTACTTATCTTCATGTAAATAATGGAGATTTGAAGGGCTAAACATATGGCATGAGAAACCTAAAATGTTTTGTTTGGTTGTTCTCTGTCGGGCAAGCCATCTTGGCATCATATCGCCCATGTCAGCAAAACAAAGCTCTTTCTGGACCAATCAGCTGTCACTTCCTCTCAGAGGAAGAACATGGGGAATGGGACACAGGGCAAAAATTGCAGGGTCACAGACAAAGGTATGGTGTTGCTTCCAGGGACGGTTCTGGCAGCAGTAAATGATCTAACATGAGACTGAAGATGTGCTCTCTAAGAGACCAGTTCTAAAGATTTCTCAAGAGGTATAGGTCAGAGAAGAGCACTGTCATTGAAGGTAGTCTCTTAGCTTTACGTTCAGTGTCTTGAAAGAACTAAAGTATGAAACCTCTTTTAACCTGTGGGAAGTCTTCATTTGAATCTGTTTTAAGTACTGAGATTGCACAGATGAGACTGCCTTTGATTGTCCATTCTTTGCCTAGGGTATCCTAATTAATTCCACACAGTGTGTGCTAGCATCCCTTAGCATTAACTTAGAACTTGTTAAGACATGCAGTTGTGTTAGACCTAGTGAATCTGAATTCAAAGTTTAATAAGGTCCAAAGATTACTTATATGCCTTGTTATTTGTTTTGTGTGTGTGTGTGATGGTGTCATGCTCAAATCCAACACTAATTCTCTTGCCTAGCCTCTCAAGTGCTGAGGTAACAGGCAAATGCTGGGATTATGAGCATGAACCACCTCACATGGCTTGTATTAAATTGTTTTTGTTTTGTGTGTAACTGTATGCATTCATGTACATAGAGACACATGCATGGGGAGACTAAAGGAGAATGTCTATAGAGTCATCCTCCATTGCTTTTGAGACTAGTTTTTGAGACAGGGTCGCTTTTGTAAACCTCAAGATTGCTGTTTAAGCTAGGCTGACTGGCCAGCAAGGTCCTGGGATTCTCTTGTCACTGCTTCTCTGTGCTGGAGTTACAGTCATACATGACCTCGCCTGGCTTTTTATGAGTGCTGGGAATTTGAACTCAGGTCTTCTTGCTTTCACAACAAGCCCTCTTACCCATTGAGCCATTTCCTCGGCCCCCACAATGCATATTAAAATTTGAGAATTCCTGCCCTAGTTTACATTCTAGGTGAATTTTGCTTTCATTTATGGGTGTTTGTTTCCAGAATGTTAGACCAACTTTTCCCCAAATATGTCATGTGGGGGGGGGGGTGTGTACACACGTATCATCCTTTGACCTCTATTTTTTCAGTGCTTTGACTACAGGTGTGCATCATCACACCTGGCTCAGAAATGCACATTTTTGAAACCAAAGTACAGATAATCTGATTTACTAATAGTTACATTAGTTTGCTATTTGTTTCTTTTTTTTTTTTTTTTTTTTTTTTTTTTTTTTTTTTTTTTTTTTTTTTGGTTTTTTTCAAGACAGGGTTTCTCTGTGTAGCCTTGGATGTCCTGGAACTCACTCTGTAGACCAGGCTGGCTTTGAACTCACAGAGATCCACCTGCCTCTGCCTCCCGAGTGCTGGGATTAAAGGTGTGTGCCACCACCTCCTGGCTATTGTTTGATTTCTATATACTAGAAGTTGTAAGAGAATGGTTATTTTTAAAACTCTTTTTCTTTGGCTTTTTGAGACAAGATTTTGCTAAGGAGCCCTGGCTGGCTTAGAATATGCAATGTAGACCAGGCTAGTCTCAGTTTTGTGGCAATGCTGCCTCTGCCTCCTGAGTACTGGGACTGTATACTCCCATACCTATCCTTTAACTTCTATGACTTACTTGAGTGTATTGGAGGGATGTACCACAGAGTGCATACCAAGGTCAGAAGACAGATTTGTGGAGTCAGTTCCTGCCTACTTTTATGTGGATTCTGGGGTTTGAACACAAGTCCTTAGCTTGTGTGGCAAGCTTCTTTAACAGCTGAGCCATACAGTAGGCCCACATTCAGCTTTTAAAATGTCTTTAAAGAGGGGCTAGAGCACTAGTTCTCAACCTTCTTAATGCCGTGACCCTTTTGTGGTGACACCCAACCATAAAATTATTTCGTTGCTCCTTCATAATTAATTTTGCTACTGTTATGAATCACATGTAAATATCTGATATGCAGGCTGTTATTCGACCTCCAAAGGGGTGCGACCCACAGGTTGAGAATCACTGGACTAGAGAGATAGCTCACTGGTTAACAGCACTGACCACTCTTCCAGAGGACCCAGGTTCAGTCCCCAGCACCCATATGGTGACTCACAGCTGCCTGTAACTCCAGTTCCACGAGATTTGATGCCCTCCTCTGACCTCCACAGGCACCAGGCACATGTGGTGCACAGGCACACTGGCAAAACATCCATACATATAAAATAAAAATTTAAAAATGTATTTAAAGAAGTGACAGCTCCACTGAATTAATGATTATTATCTGTGTGTCATGGAACGGTCATTACAATATCCCTTTTCCATGTGTCTGGAATTTTGTACTGTATTTTTGTCTCAGGGTTTTTATTGCTGTGATGAAACACCACAACCAAAGCCAGCGTGGTGAGAAAAGGGTTTCTTCTGCTTACAGTTCCATGTAACAGTTCATCATCAAAACAGTGAAGGCAGGAACTCAAAGCAGGGTGGGAACCTGGAGGCAGGAGCTGATGCAAAGGCCGTGGAGAATACTGTTTACTGGCTTGTTCCTTGTGGCTTGTTCAGCCTGATTTTGTTGTCTTAGTGGCTGCACATGAATCTACTCATATTTTATCCTTTGCCACCCCTCAGTCAGCACCCCAGTAAGCCACTCAGGCTGTGGTGGGGCTTTCAGTCCTGTGGCCATGGTTAAGTCTCTATCACTCTATTTATCAATAAGACTCAGAAGTCAAAGGCTGGGATGAAAACCTGCTAGCTCAGAGATGCTGAGTAGCAACTAGCTGACCTTGCTTTTTGGCTAGAGACACTGCCAGAGACACGTCTCTTCTTTCCTCATCCCAGAACCAAGAAAGCTCAAGTTCCAGTCCCTACCCTTTCCTTCCTGTGCATCTTCTCTATCCAAATTGAAGCCTTCTCTGTGGCCAATTCCTGTTAGCTAGTCACTGACTCTGCCCCCTGATTCAAGGTATAACTTTATTGGGCAGTCTCAGGAGTATCAGAGTGTGATCAAAATATCCCACATTAGTCTGCTTTAAAAAAAAATCTATTTAACTTTATTTTTATGTGCATTGATATGAAGGTGTCAGATCCCCTGGAACCGGAGTTACAGATAGTTGTGAGCTGCCATGTGGGTGCTGAGAACTGAACTCTGAGTCCTCTGAAGAGCAGCCAGTGCTCTTAACTGCTGAGCCATTTCTCCAGCCCCACAACCTGCCTTTTTTTTTTTTTTTTTTTTTAAATAGAACCCAGGACCACCACCAAAGGGATGGCACCATCTACAATGGTCTGGGTCCACCCCCATCCATCACTAATTAAGAAAATGCTGAATAGGCTTGCCTACAGCCCCATCTTATAGAGGTTTTGTTTAAGTGTGTTGTTGGCACTGGAGAGCTGGCTCAGCTTTTTTTTTTTCCCCTTAAGATTTATTTATTATGTATATAGTGTTCTGCTTGCATTTTAGAAGAGGGCACCAGATCTCATTATAGATGGTTGTGAGCCACCATGTGGTTACTGGGAATTGAACTCGGAACCTCTGGAAGAGCAGCCAGTGCTCTTAACCTCTGAGCCATCTCTCCAGCTCCAGAGGTATTTTCTTAATTAAGATTCCCTCAAATGACTTCAGCCTGTCAAGTTGACATGAAACTAACCAACACAATTTTCAAAGCAGAAAAGCTACTAAAATAACAGGTGAAAAATAGCAACATGATTTCAGAAATTAGCTTATTAGTTCTCTTGAATATAAAGATTTGGTAGTTCGTGGTTCCAGTTTTTGTTTTTAATGTTGGCATTGTGATCTCAGTGTCCTCATCAAGGATGATGGGCATCTTTACTTCTTTTTTCTTTTTCGGTTTTTTCAGGACAGGGTTTCTCTGTGTAGTTTTGGTGCCTGTCCTGGATTTTGCTCTGTAGACCAGGATGGCCCCGAACTCACAGAGATCCACCTGACTCTGCCTCCCAAGTGCTGGGATTAAAGGCCTGATGATGAACTGTTATATGCACCACCTTTTTGGGGATTGGGTTAAAAGGCTGGAGAGATGGCTTAGGGATAAAGAGCATTTGTTGTTCTTAAAAGCTGGGTTCAGTTCCCAGTACTGACATGGCAGCTCACCATGATCATCTGTAACTACAATTCCTGGAGATCCAGTTCCCTTTTCTGGCCTTTTTGGGCAGACAAACATATACATTTGTGATGCACAAACATGTATGTAGGCAGAACACCCATAGACTTTTTTTTTTTTTTTGGTTTTTCAAGACAGGGTTTCTCTGTGTAGCTTTGCGCCTGTCCTGGAACTTGCTTTGCAGCCCAGGCTGGCCTCGAACTCAGAGATCCGCCTGGCTCTGCCTCCCAAGTGCTGGGATTAAAGGCGTGCGCCACCACCGCCCAGCAACCCATATACATTTTTTAAAAAGGATATCAGACTTTCGGGAATTAATTTTGAAATTCTTGTTGTTACTGATGATATTTCTTGTTTCTTATTCTCAGAAATATTCCAACGGCCACTGTGGAGCATGAACAGAGAACTCGGACTACTTCCCTTTCCCCAGCAGCCTGTCCTTGACTCACCACAGCTTCCGCGACATGAGGGCCTGGCAGAGAGGGATCCAAACTGCTCTTCACCTGTGTCCTGCCACAGGTTACATGACCACACTTTCGATTTTAGTAGGACTCAGAACATTCAAGATGGTAGTGAAGGCACATGAAACCCATTCAGGAGGAAGTCTGAGCAGAAACTCGTTAGTTAATTTACTACCTCAGAGTTGAGAAGAACCCCCAAAGTCAGCACTTGCATTACTCTTTGCTTCAAATTATATCTGACCACCCCAAAGTAGCCCTGATGTTTGGGCTTACACCTGTTGAAGAAAAGTTAGTGGCTGACAAATGTACCGCAGAAATGTGTACCACGTTGGGAGTACACAGCCCTGGGGAAGACGATATGGGCAGTATCCTTCCAGATGGCCCCACAGGTGTGCACCGCCTGTCATGAAGAGTGTCGTTGCTGCTTAGCCTGCTGGATTGCCCCGGTTCTCGGAATGATCATGGGAAAGCATCACTACTTTGACATTCTACTTTGCCTTCCAAGTTAGGAGCAGAGATATCTTCTGAGCTCCCCTAACTCTCACTGGGATTCTCCTGTGGTGTTGAACAGAGAATGGAGGCTGAGGCTTTGATATTCAAGGTCTTCAGCTAGAATCAAGTTTTGCTGACTGGTACCAGAGCGAAGGCTTTTGTATTCTTGTGGTTTTTTTTTGGGTGTGTGTGTGTGTGTGTGTGTGTGTTATGGTATGTTTGTTTTGTCCCTATAACCAGGGATGTCATTGTAAATATATGTGCATTTATAAATAATTTTTCTACTCATTGACCTTGTGTGTTGGCTACAGTGTAAATACTTTTGATATGCCCAAATTATATATAATGTCTATCTGGTTACTCTGGGCAGCAACTTCTCAAGATCACAGATTTTGCGTAACTTAGTTTAATGAGGTCTACAAACTCCGTTTAAAGCTCTAAGACTATTTGTTACAAAGCTTATGTAGAGAGGCGGGGTACTTAGTGATTGTGTGCTCACAAACTCAGTCTTGGTGTAATTAACTGCTTGCTTCATGCCTGAAGGTCCATGCATCCAATCCCTTGCCATCTGTTTACAAGTGCCAGGTGATACTCTTGTTCTAGCATAAACGTCTTGCTCTTCCAGAGCCCAGCACCCTTGTCGCAGCCCTGTGAGCATAGAAGATTACTTATTTGGGGACTGTCTTCTGTCAGCAAAGTACTTTAATGACAAGGAAACCAAAGATTGTTCTTTTCTATGTTTACTTTGTTTTTAATCTCCTTCATGAATGTAACATTTTAAGAAGAGAAGTGTGCTCTTGGGAGTAGATCCCACGGAAGTTCCTATACTCTATAGATTTAGTGTGGTCCTTACTTTATACCAGTCATTATTGAAGCCAAAAAACTTTCTTGAATTTCTGGTAGCAAAAAGCTTTATGTAAACAAAGAATGTTAACACTAATGAAATGTCATGTGCTTTCAGTCTGTCCTTTGAGTGTAATACCAGCTTCCTGCTAGATGGCTCTGGACTTTTAAAGGTGTCTATTTATAAGTAACTGTATTTTTTTAGAATTCCAACTCACTTAGCTTTTTGTCAGAAAGATGAATTTCTGACTTTTCCATGCTTGTTTTAATCTTTAATTTTTCTTACTCAGATAAAACTGCTGTTAGCTTTTTTAACTTTCTTTTTCTATTTAAATTGTCATGTTTTCTTCATTTCCACTTTGAACCTTTCAGATGTTATAGTCTTCTCATCTCTTTGGACGCTTTCTTCCTTTTGGGCTGTCTTCTAGTTTATAGTGGTCTGACTAGGAATTAGAACCCGGCCCCCTTCCCCTGGCGCTGCCCTCGCTAGCCAGCTGTGTATCTGACTCCTGCTGATGGGAAGAGGCTGTTCACCAGCTGTAAGCCGCTCTCCAGCTCCCTCCAGGAACCAAGAGGATTGTGCCACTTCAGTAAAGAGCTGCCTTTGTGAACTGTTAGCTAGATCAAGGATGCTGCTGCTTGCTCTAACTTGAGCTGTATTTTATTTCCCCAATACAGGACTAATGGTCTAAGAAATGCTCAGGGGAGGGGGGAAAATGCTCTGCTTTTAAACAGTGTCAGTAAACAAAGACTCACGTCTGAATTGAAAAATTGCCTTTTGTCCTCTGGAGCAGCAGTACTCCAGCACACGGGCTCAGAGTGGAGGTGTGCTGCAGCCCATGTGTGGCTGGCCATGCCACTAATGTGGTCAGTTTAGTGCTCTGTCAGCTGGGATCTGTCGGGTAGGAAGCAGGCCCCTGACGCAGTCCTCTAGAAATACTTTATCCAGGACATCACCCCGAAGCTCCAGCAGTGGCCTTTCTGCTGCAGTGTCAGTCTGGTCTTCTGAGGGTTGGTGGGATGTTGGACCCGCCCTCCCAGATATCCCTGGCTTGCTTAAATAACTGTTAAGGAAAAGAGCCTGCCTGCTTCTGGTTTAAAATAACAATAGATTCTTAGCCAGGCTGAGGTGGTGCATGCCTTTAATCCTAGCACTCAGGAGGCAGAGGCAGGTGGATCTCTGTGATCAAAAAACAAACAAAAATCCCAAACAAAGCTACAATGTATTTTTTAACTTAGAGAAAGGAATTCCTGAAAAAACTTCTTTGCACAGGTTTGACCAAGCAGCCTCTACCCTCCAGTAGTGATAGAATCGGTGTCTCCTCAGCGCTCCTCCAGGCTGGACGGGGTCCACCCAGGACTGAGTTAATCAGGGACATTGCAGAGCAAGGGAACTGAGATCCTGAGAGAAGTAGTCCGTCCCCAGCCAGTTCCACTTCGTTTTTGGGGGACAACATAAGTTCTCTTAATTTGTTGGTGCCCCTCTTGGGCTGATTCTACACACGGAGGCTTATTCATAATTATAAATCCCCAGCTTTAGCTTGGCTTGTTGCTAGCCAGATTTTCTTAACTTCAAATTATCCCATCTATCTTTGGTCTCTGGGTTTTTACCTTTCTCTATTTCTGTGTTCCTTTCTTTCTTACCCTGTTGCTGGTTGGGCAGCTGGTCCCTGATTTCCTTCTTTTTCTTTTCCTTTTCCTCCTCCTCCTCCTCTTCTCTTGTTCTTTTTCTCCCAGATTTCTCCTCCTACTTATTCTCTCTGCCCGCCAGCCCCACCCTTCCTTTCTCCTGCCTTGTTATTGGCCATTCAGTTCTTTATTAGACCATCAGGAGTTTTAGACAGGCACAGTCACACAGCTTCACAGAGTTAAACAAATGCAACATAAAAGAATGCAGCACATCTTTGCATCATTAAACAAATGTTCCACAGCATGAACCAATGTAACACATGTTAAAATACTTTTCTACAACAGGGAGCTTTCACTCTTAGTTGGCTGTACATTGCCCAGTGAGGGTCGTAAAGGCCCGGTAGTCGGCATCAAGCAGTTTCAGCACTGTCAGCCTGTGGAAAGGGACATGGTAGAAGTCTCTATTTACATCTTGTTGTGGGAAACAACAGACACCGTCTCCAGAGAGCTGTAGAGTACATGTCTTAGTCTAATAATGACACTTCTCTGGTAGTGGAAATAGTCTGCCTTTTGCGGGAGGTTTGTGCAGACACTAATTGTTAGTCATGCTGAAGAGAGTTCTTCGGTGGCGTGGAACACGGGCAATGTCACTGTAACATCTGCAATGTTATCATTGGCTTGAGAGTTTGTCCTTTGAGCTTTGTGTTGGTTTAGTGCACTTCAGATTTTTTTTTTTTTCTAAAACTAAGCCATTTGGGACTTTGGTTAACAAAGGAATCTGATCTGTGTTCACAGGTAAAAACATGAAATTGTGGCATTATTTTTCTGAAAACAAAAACAAAAAAAAAACCCCTATACTTTCTACACAAGTGCCATTACTCTAACAAAAATTTAAGCCTGTGTTGTATTATAACTCTTTACTCTGATTTTTGAAAAATATTACTAATTTTTAAAGCCCCTGCTGGCCTTGAACTCTCAGTCTCCTGCCTCCTCCTCCGAAATGTGGGGACTATAGGATGTCTGACTTGATTAATTTTTATTCTTGCCTATGGAGCCCAACTGGAGTGGAGTTGTTATTGCAGTGTTCAGTTTTATAATGTTTTACCCAAGTATAAGAGGATGGCCTTTTCTCATTATTGGATACCACTGACATGCTACAGGGGTAAGGAGTATCAGGGAAGCGTGTCTGTTTCCCCAGTGCTGGGCTTTGAGACTACAACTCTGTGAATGCCAGCTGCATGTTCTCCCACTGAGCTCAGACCCCATATTTGTTGTTCTCTTAGACATATTCCGTCTTTGGGCCTT
>CABHPH010134752.1:0-50432 GCA_902168325.1 Peromyscus nudipes | reverse complement strand
TAGGGGCGTCGTTCCTCACAAAAACTGCTTCCAGCTGACAATTGGACGTCGGTTGGCTCTGGGGGGAATGGAGAAGGGGAGTAGACAGGCGTTGTGGGATTCTGTCTGTCATCCATCCGTTGTTCTGGAGACATGTATCCCTCTTGGCTGTGGCTGGGAACTTTCTGTCTGACAAGATGCTGGTGACACAGAAAAAAACTTGAGAGAAAAGAATTATTATTAGTTTATGTTGACATTTATCTGAGGTAGATCCGGCCTGTCCCGATAGATTATTTTAAAGCACCTGTTTCCTTTACCAGTTCAGCACCTAGGAGACAGATGATCAATTGTTAAAAGCATCTCATAGTAATAGATGTTTACATTAAAGTCTTTTGTAGCGCCCAGACGCTTTTGGGTCTGGGGGTGTAAATACCTTTTAGCTGTTACAGTTTCTTACTTGGTGATCTCTGGACTCCGGTTCTGTGATGGGCTTGAACCATTAGCTGAACAGTGAATTAAAACAGGGAACTGGGAAGAGAAAAGCTTGTGGTACATGTGAATTTATTTATTTTTATTTTTTTGGAATTAGGGACAAGGCAAAGATCAGGGCCCTGTCTGTATGCACGTGAGAAACACAGGCAGTGGATCTGGAGTGAGGCAATGAGCTCTTATTTTAGGTGGAAATCTTTTTCATTAAGTAACTCTGAAAGTGCAATTAAATCTGGTGAGGTGGTAAGGCTGTCCTCTGTACCCGACAATAAAGGAGAGGTGGCATCCCAAAACTCCCAGGACTGAGTCAGTGGCTTTGGTGTCCAGAAGGAAAGAAACGGATCGCTTCCCTGCTGCGTTCTGGGTTCCCTGCCATGTCTGTATCCAAGCCTAGGTCTGCTGGAGGTCTTAGCTTCATGTACCCATGCATCTTGGTGCCTGGGGGCAGTCAGCTGACTCTTTGTCTTTCTAGGCGGCACCTTTAACAAGGCTGTTGATGGCCTGGCAGGGCATTCGCTAGCCCGTGGCCTTTTCCTCACTTAAAACAGGGACCCAACAGCTTTTGGAAGTCAGCGAGTGCCAGTACTTGGCAATTTTGTTTTCGGGCTTTTATCCCTTCCCTGGCACACCTTAAATGCCACAGATGACTCTTTTGCCTGTGGGGTCAGGAGCCTTGCTCTCCAGATGCTTAAGTTTTAGTCGGGGAGGTCTGGGGAACAAGAGACGGATTTTACTCTATGTCCTGATTTTTTTTTTTTTTTTCCTAATGATTGATGGCTTAAGGACAGCTTTTGGAAGATCTGTCAGTAGGCAGATTATAAACCGATACTTTCGGAAGACTTGTTTGAGGATAAAAGCTGATTTTTTGGCTTAAGAGCGGTCCTGACTACTGTAAACCTATTTGTATGGAAATTAGCTGCTTCTAGACGTCTGTGCTTCACAAGGCAGTTTGAGAATGAGTGGGTGGAGTTAAGGCGAGTCGTAGAAGCCGTCTAAGCCCTCCCACTTGAGGCCGCCCACCGCCATCCATTTGAGCCCGCACCAGGGGCACACAGAAAATCCCTGTTTAAAAATAAAAAGGCTGGAATGGATTAAGTGAGAATGGGTGGCGGAGGCTAAATGAAAAAGTTATGTTTTCAAGAATTAATAGTTTGGGAAACATTCATAGTGTCTTTCTTATCATTCATATACATATGAATACCTCATTGTATGTAAAAGAAAAATAGCTCTGGTTTATAGGTGATTCGTATATATAAATAAATAGAGTCTAACCAGAGAGGTAAAGCTATCCTGGACTCATTTTCTTTCCCTTATGTTAGTTATTTTTCGCTGTTACCCTGCAAGAAAATGTCACGGAACACGACAGAATCCGTTGGTAGAGTTTATTGGGGGGACAGAGGGGGTAAGTGACCGCGCGGAAGAAAACACGTGTGAGGAAGAGACCTAGATTAGTCATGGCGGCTCTTTTTATAAGGCGGGGCGTGTCCAGGTGGACGTAGATGACGTAGGCACGCTGCGCGCTTGCGTGGCTACGTGACCTCATGGACCCTGGTCACGCGAGACGCCTTGACCGGAAATGGCTATTGTAGCCAGGCGGATGTGTCCGCCGGCAAATGTGTCCGGGTCTATTGGATCTGTTGCCTAGTTACGGACGCTTTGGACCGGAAATGCTTTGGGGCATGTTGCACACCCTTCATTCCCGACTCTTTCTCTTTAAAAAAGGAAAAGAAAAAAAAAACTGGGTATGGGGCGACGTTTCTCTCAAAGACTGCTTCCAGCTGAACAGTGGGCGTTGGTTAGCTCTTGTGGGGGGGGGATGGAAGGGTATTTTGTGGAGTCCTGGAATGAAGGTCCTGGAATGACGATCCGCAGTCCCCTTGTTGTGTAGCTGCTGGAGACTTTCCATGATGGAGCGGTCCTGGAGTGACGTTCCACCGTCCCCTTGTTGTGTAGCTGCTGGAGACTTCTGTTTGACGAGATACTGTTGACATAGAAACGCTTAGAGAAAAAGAATCATTATTTTATTCTTGGAGTTGGCACTTATCTGAGGTAGATCTGGCTTGCCCAGATGGAGACATGTGTCTGAGGTAGATCTGGCCTTAGTACTCTGCTTAATTTTTATCTGAGACAAGCCTCATTAGAGGTAGTTTATTTAAGGCACCTGTTTTCCGTATTAGGTTAGCATTTAGGAAATGCAGGTGGTTAGTTACTGAGTATTGAACAATGATAGATTGTTGGAACCATCCTTACCGCCTCGATATTTTGGTGGTCCCTTTTGCCTCCGGCTCTGTGTGGCCCTGGTTGGGAAATGAGGGGGGGGTAATACCTTATTCCTCTGGAATTGGTGACAAGGCAGTGGATCCTGATGTCCTCTGGATCTTGAGAGTACAGGGCCCTGTTTGTTTTACTGTGTATGAGGAGAGATTTTTCTGGGATAAAGGTGAGATAAAAGGTTTTAGATGAGACAGGTGGACCCAGTGAGGAAAGCCCTCGAGTTTAGCAGCTGTAGGAGTTACAAGAATTACCTTAAAGGGTCCCTGCCACTTAGGGGAAAGGGGTGAAGGGCGCTGGCCTGGAGGAAAGAGAAGAACTTGATCCCCTATGTGTATCGGAGTTGGACAATTATTGTCACATGGCTGAGGTAGTGAACAGTCTGCGTAGCTCCATAGAATAGACCTTAGGTGACATAACAGAGGCGTTAACAGGCTATCTGGAACAGCTGGAGGGTTGGATAAAAGACCTGGTGTTAGAACTGGCCTTCCATACATTAGTTCAAACGGAGAGATTGAAAGAGGCTTTTTTGGAAGAGCCCTGAGCCTGAGGAGTGCGAGAGGCAATAATTTTACCCAGTCAAGATGAAGTTCCTGTGTCATCTTAGTAAGAATAGTTTTTAAAGACCGGTTGGTACGCTCCACCTTTCCTGAAGACTGGGGATGATATGGAATATGGAAATTCCAGGAGATATTGAGGGCCTTAGCCAGTGTCTGAGAGACCTGGGAGGTGAACTCCGGGCCATTGTCAGACTGAAGAGACGCAGGGACTCCAAACCGAGGAATAATTTCTCGGATAAGGAGATCTGCAACTGTCTGAGCCCGCTTATTAGAAACCGGATATGCCTCCACCCAGTTAGAAAATGAGTCTACCATCACGAGGAGATATTTAGCTTTCCTGACGGTGGGCATATGAGTAAAATCGAGCTGCCAGTCAGACCCTGGAAGGGAACCTCTAGCCTGGTGGGTAGGAAAAGGCTGACTCCTATACCTGGTATTGGGATCTGTTTTTTGGCAGATCTCACAAGAGGCAGTAATAGTTCTTAAAAACTGTAAGTCCTCAGAGGTGGGCTGCAGGTGAGCCTTTACAAATTGAGACAGAGCAAGATTATTAGGATGAAAGAGCTGGTGTAAGGGTTTGGTCTTTAATTACGTCATCAACCTTCGCCGGTGTCCCAGCCTAAAATGCGGGTGGGCGCTCTGTTCTTCCCTTCTTTCTCTCCCCTCCTTTCCTCCCCGTCGGGCTCCCTCTCTCTCTCTCCCTCCCCCCTCTCTGTCTCTCTGTTTCTCTCTCTCCTTCTCTCTCTGTCTCTCTCTCTGTCTCTCTCTCTGTCTCTCTCTCTCTCTCTCTCTCTCCCCCTCCCAATAAAGCTCTAAAAAGGTTAACCATGGTTATGATTCTTTTAATCAGCACGCGCATGGCAGCTGCGGGCGGCGACTAGCCAAGGGGGAGGGTGCAGCGCCGTCTAATCAGCGCCGTAGCATAACCAACAATGAAGAATAACCAACACCTTAGCTAGGTTAATTCAATTTTTTTCCCCATAACGAGAGAAATTGCCTGATTGATATACATAATTTAGACTGTCAACAAAAGAAAACAGCTTTCCTCACAAAGGAACAAAGATGGTTTATTCTAGAGCCAAACATGAATGACCAAAACCCAGGAACACCAATTTAGGTCACCCCAAGTTCAATTTCTTAATTTTTTTAGAATAACAGAACAAGGCAAAAAAACAAAAACAAAAACAAAACCGCACCAAGATGCTTTTCGTACATATTAGTGAAAACAACAGGTAGGTAACTTATGAAACAGCCAGGAAATCTCAGCAGTCTGAGGCTTCTTAGCTTTGTGGTTGGTGGAAGTTGGTATTCTGTTACACACTATGGAAGATTTACCTACTGGCCACAGAGATGTTAGGTCATACATAGAGGAGACCAATAAATGGCTGTTGTGGGGGTGGTAAAGATTAGCTCAGGGTAACTTGGTTCTTGACTTGCAGCACTTCAGACTCCGCAACAGCTGGAACTCTGGTTAGTTCATTAGCTCTAAGCAGCATAAGGTGCAGGTCTTCCAGGAACTTCCATTCATAAAATTTACATTTTGTCTTTTTATTTTTCAAAAACTGTATTGTTTTCAGATAAAATATCCCTCAGATAAAAGATCAAGTGACATTTGTTCTTGTGCTTTCTTGGGAATCTGTTTTTAATGTCTATCAATGAAAACTGAGACTTGTGTTCTAAATTTACAGTTTATTAGAAGCCATTTCCATGATATTTTAAGTGTAAATAGCATCTTTGAGAATATTAAAATAAGACTAGTTCTTACAAGCAAGTCTGCCTTTTTAAATACTTCTGATTTCACTACTGTAGTCTTCTCTGTTATAGCCAAGACTAAATAACACATCACCATTGGAATTTGCCCCTAGGTTTATTTATGTTTACCCAACTTCCAATCTCTTACTGAGGGCCACTGCCTCATAGTCCCTCTGCAGCACCTTCAAGCAGCTACTATGTTGGATGAAGATATCTGGGAGGAGATTCAGGTCAGTACTGTCATGCTCATTGTCTGCAAGGCTCGTGAAGAGGTTTTGCAAATTATTATGATAAATTCAAACTGGTTTGATAACTTTACTTGACAGTTTGTAGGTGTCTGTAGATTGTCATCTCTCACTACTTTTATTTTCCTCACATTATCCTTGTTTTGAAATCTTTTGTTTACTAAGTGAACTGACAAAGTAATTACTTTAAAAATTAATTAGATTTCTAATTAGTGCTTTTTGCATCTTGAGGTGATCATTCTTATTAAATTATAGTAAAAAAAAAGGTTCTAAGAATGAAAATATGTGGAGTCAGAGATTTACAGGCAGCAGTTACTATTTGCCCTCTGGCTGTGGTGATTGTGCTGCCAGACCAGCGTCTATTTCTTCTTGGTTCCCTTGATAGCATCCTCTGGCTTTGAAGTCAGTTATATGAATCAGTTACATGGTTTTATGGCTGATACCTTGAGAGATTGAAAGGCACAGCATGGGTTAAATTGTTGCTGAATTATTTCAAGACCTCATAATGACCAAGAAAGAAAGCATTTTAAGTGCTGTCAGCTGAGTAGAGGTTTCAGAGGACTCGTTAGAAACTGTGGATAAGACTTCAAAAGGGATGACAGTATATACTAGTTTTTGCAGAATGTGGAAAACGATGCCAAAAGACAGATTTGCCTGCATTTTATGAAATGCAGTCTCTTATGCCTTTACTTTTTCTAAAGTTGGTACTCCCAGAGTTCATGGGTCAATTATGTTGTTGTGTCTAAGGCCAAGCATAATTAGCAACACGGACAGGTTATTTTTGATGTGAAAAAAAAATTTTGGAAGTGCTAGTAACACTAGGTAATTTAAGGTGAAAAGTATGGAAATTTGACCTTCAGGATTATTGCAGGACTTTTCTGAGGTGCATTTAAAAATTTACGAAAAACTGATTTAACGTAGAGTAAAATGCAGTGCAAAAAGCATTCAATTACAAGAATCTTGTGTGTATATTATATATTTCTGTGAGGAATTAAGATAAGTGGTAAAAAAAAAAAAACTCAAGTTGGATAAGACAATTTTTCAGTCCACGAGGAAGTGAGCACATGAACTTGACATTTCAGGTGCTGTGAGAAGTGAAGAGCTAAAGATCATTAATTGTACCCAAAGGTATACTGTTTTCTACTACAGGCTACATTCTTGTTTGTAGACTTCAGGGAGCCAGAGGTATTATGGAAAACTGAGGGAGGGAGGGAGGAAAAGCCAAATTATATGCAAATAATGTCATTATAGCTCTTATGAAAGGAAAAACATCATTAGGTATTACACATGAGTGGAGAGTGGCATACTGAGATGTCTGCACCAGTGGAACTGAAGAAACACAGTGTTTTGATTTTGCTTCTAAATATATGTGACACTCAATTATACTCTGGTGACTAGTCCTCTATGTATGCTTCTGTTTTTATTAGATATACTTTGAAAAGTGATTGACTTAACACAAAATATTGTTTGAAAGTGCAGGAGTTCTTTTTCAATAATTTTCTTTTTAAGTACCTGATAATACTGTAATGGACCTTGGATCTTATGTTTGGCAGAAAATATAAGATAATTTCATAAAAGCATACTTGAACAACCACAAATTGCAAATGAGAAAGATCCAAATTATAACTTTTTATGTTGAACTTGAAGAAAGTTTTGCTCTTAATTCAATTGACCATCTCATATTATTTCCTCTAACCAGTGGTTTTGAGATTAAGAACTTTTGTGAGTGTGGAGAAGTTCTGAATATATTTCTGTCATCTTTTCCCCCCTCCTCTAGATGTTTAGGAAATCATTGGTAAAGATGTTTGAAGATAAAGGATTGGATTGCATTTTTTTAGAGACTAATATGGGCATGAAGAAGCAGTATCATATGATTTATGAGTGTATCCCTCTCCCAAGGGAAGTGGGTGATATGGCTCCCATCTATTTTAAGGTATTTATAAGTTGTTTTTGTGTACATTCTTATTTTTTTCTATATTCATTTTAGGGAGAATATATTTGTAGTAATGTATTTTTTAATATAACCATACCAAATTTTATATAAAAAATGAAGTAAAGCATAAAATAATCTAAATACATTTCTGTATAAATAATTTTGAACTCTTTGTGTAAGGGGGCTTGCTAAGAAGTATAAATAAGCTATGAATAATGACTTAAAGTTTATATTTTAAAGTCTTTAGTGAAGTCATTGTTTTACCATGAGGCACTTCCAAATAATAACTCTAGGAAGGTGACCTCATGCAGTTGTATAGGGAATAACAGCCTACCTGGTATATTTAAATTGGATGTAGTTGAATGTTAGTTTCACCTTAAAACTTGTTTCATCAATGGTAGAAAAAAAAAGATTATTTTGTAAATAGTACCTGTACTAGTTAACTTAGAAAGTCTTAAAATTCCATCTCTATGTATTTTTATCCCTACTTTTAAAAAAGTATACTTTAGTTTTGAGAGTAATTTTTCTCAACATGTTTACTCCCAGTTTTATAGTCCAAAATAGTTTTTGGTACCCACAAATAATATACACTCCTTTGGTGTTTGGAAGAAGAAAAGTAAAATTAAATGAATTTGAGTAGACTTCTATTAATGCAAAAGGAAATTTGTGAAATTTTACATTCACAGATCATGTTCTATCTTAAATTACTTAATCTTCTCAAGGATGGCTTTTTATCCCATGAAGTCACTATAGAGTTAAGAGAAAAAGAATTTTGTCTCTAAAAGTTGGGCTTCAAAACATTAAGTAGTTCTAGTTTTAAATCTAATTAAGGCTTTCACCCATTCATAACGACAGTCTATCCTATGCACTGAAACCTGCATTCATGTAGAAAACAAAACAACACAAAAACTTGGCTCTTTGTGTTTGCTACTCTTGATTTCTTTCGTTTTTCAAATGGTTGTTCCTTAGAAAGCCATAATGGAATCTGATGAAGAATGGTCCATGAATAAGAAGTTGATTGATTTATCTTCAAAAGATATTAGAAAGTCTGTGAGTATTAAGTTTTTGTAATATAAGAAATTACTATAGTATTGAGAATCTTTGTGAATGTCTACCTCTTGTTTGAGAATTAGGCCATTTGGCTGAGTGAGTAAAGGTGAAGCAAAAGTATACTTCAACAAAAAGTATTTCATCCTGTCTGGTCTATAAAATGCTCATTTGTTTGTAGGGAGATTTTGTTTGTTCAAATCTTTCTTCCTGGTGCTCAGCCTCCTGCCCTTTTACTCACCATAATTGGCTGTGGTGGCCTCTGTATTCTTCTGTGACAGCGTCTCAGGAGGATACTTTTGTCATTGGTATTTTAATGAAAGAAACAATTTGTATTGGCTCCATTTTGAGTTTAGAACATCCTCCCTCTTTTACTGTTCCCCCTTCTCTTCCCACTCCATTAAAACAAAAATGTGTGTGCATGTGTGCATCCATATCTTCTCCTTCTACTGTGTTTTAGACAGGGTCTCTTGTTTACTGCTACATACACTTAGGCCAGCTAACACAAGACTCCAGGGATTTGATTCTCTTGTCTCTGCATTCAGTCTTGCCACAAGAATCCTGAGATTATGGATGTGTGGTACCGCATCAAGCTTTTTTTGGGTTCTGGGGATCCCAACTCAGGTCCTTCCACTTGTGTAGCAAGGACCTGCTGAGCTATTTCCCTGGCCCCAAGTTTATTTTTTATATAAAAGTTCCGTGCTGCATTCCTAGAATATAGTAGTTGGGTTACATTATGTGTTTACCACTTTCTTGGGCAGTTGCTGAAGGATGTATAGTTCATTTTTGACGTCTAGGTCAACTTTTAGATACAATATAGTAACTACTTCTATAGTGACTATTCTTTTATAGAAATAAAAATTAAATTGGATAGAGATTTAATAAATGTAGATTGCTTTTGAATTACCTTTAAAAGTAACTCATTCTATAAGTCTTCATTACTTGCCTGCTGTTTAACAGCTCTGTTGTGGGCATGCTCTGTGTGTAGTAGATCAGAACAGAGAAGATGGTAAGTAGAGCTTACTTACTGTCAATTCAGCCCCATGCTAAACCCAGTCTTCCGTACAGAGGCTTTTTAAAATAGAGCTGTTACTTGCCCATGGAGGCTTTTCATGCTGCTAAGGGTTCAATAGTCTACCAGAGACTGGATGACCTGCAAAACAAAGCATTTCAGCATGAGGCCTTTTTATAGAAAATGTCTGACCACTGCTATTCAACTAGATACTAGATACCACTGGAATATTTTCCCTCCATTTCTGCTTTTGGAAAGCCAGACATCTAATTCAAAACACATAGATAGCTAGCATTCCCTATCACACTGATAGCCAGTTCAAAGATGCATATTTCATAGAACTAGTGAAGGTACACTTTCAACTCGGAGGGAGAGTGTTTTGTCTACAGTCCTTTTCTGTTGCTTCCCTAGAAAACTCACCTACAATTTTAAGGGGGGAAAAAAACAATCCTAAGTGTCTTGTTTACTTGTTTACTCTTCTTTCTATTGGCTTATTGAAAGTGTCTAATATACAGTTTTTGTTCCTTAAATGATAATTTCGTACTCAAAATTCTTTCATAAAATTGTAAATGCAGCCAGTGTATTCCAAGTAGAAAGCTCACAAGAAATGTATTATCCCACATTTACTACTATAAGTGCAACTTGTGGGTCATCTAGTGCTTAAGCTTGTTTTTCTAAAACCTAGGCCTTAGTACATGAACTAAGTAGCCAGGTGCTCTTGCTAACTTAACTGATATGGAAAACAAGAAGCATGTCTGGCTGCATATAAGAACAGGAGTCATTCTTTAGCATCAAAAATCTGAAGGTGGGAATCCTTGAAGCAGTAAGGCTTTGTAGAATTTTTTTACCTGAGGCTCTTTGTGAGTTACAGTAGATGGAGAAGAAGGCAGATAACTTCTTGGTGCATCTTAATGTCCATGTATGTAGAATAGTGAGGAGAACTTAATACCAGAAGAATTCCAAAAGAGCCATCTTTTAGGGTAAAATGCTTTCCAATGCCTTTTAAAATGATGTGTTTCAGAACATGAAGTGAATAAATACTAAGTCACTTTAACATTGTATATCAGAAAGACTTAAAACATTCTTCTGTATGTTTTGTGGCCTTAATAATTTCAAAAAGTTTTTGTCTTCCTCTTTGGAGTTGGGGTCATTTTTTTTCTCTACCTACATTCTTAGGTTTCAGTAGAGATTTATGTATTTGTACTTTGTTCTGATTCTTTTGAGTGTGTGTATATATATATATATCCATTTGAATATAAGTATACCATTTCTAGGGTCTTTAGATTACTTGGAGTGTGATATTAAGCCTAGGGTTAGGGTTAAGAAAATAGTTGTTATAAACAGATCTGAGTGCTGAGTGTAGAGGAATCATGTAATAACAAAGAATCTGTCTAAAAAAAATGGGCACTTAAAAAAAGCAAAGCCGTTGCATTGAAATATCAGGAAAGTTCTTGATCAATTAAAAAAATTAAGGTGAATTTTATGGGAAATATAGCAGTCAGTATTTGGGGATAATTGCTTTTTAATAAAAAAAAAACTTGCTTTTCAACGGAAATTTGAGTTAGCTAGAAGTGTAGATACTTAAAGGAAGTTAGGCATTACTGTTGAAATCAGAGGGAGAAATTCAGACTGAAAAGCCAGGCAGTTTTCACAGTTTTGCTATCCATCTACACAACACTCTAAAGTCTCTGTGTGCATCCCTTCCCTGTCCAGTTCATAATGTGTTCTTTAATTGTTATATAGTATGTTTAGGGCTGACCACTTCGGATTTGACATGCTCCATGAGAGTTTGTTCCTGAAGGAAATTAAGTTTCACTCTTAACAGCCATTGATCATTTGTAACTCTTTATCCCCATTGGGGCCTGGCAAGATTTTCCCCATCTATGTTGGCATGCCAGTCTTGTCAATATGCTGTTCTTGTTCTGTAGCATGAATCCTAAACGGTCTTATAATAAAAACCCAGAGCCAGATGTCAGCGTGAAAGCTGAAGGATTAGAAAAGCGGAGCAATCCACAGCCATCACCTCTTACTTCACCAGCTCCTCAGCCTGCCAGAGCCAGTTCCTGTCTCTTCCCTCCTTATATTCCTTTCTCTGCCCAGCCATATCACTTCCTGTTTCAACCTTCCTAGTGCTTGGTTTAAAAGTGTATGATCCCAAGTGCTGGAATTAAAAGTGTGTGCCACCACTGTCTGGCTTTCTTTCTCTTTTAGACTAGATTAATCTCATGTAGTCCAGTGTGTACTTGAACTCACAAAAATCCACATGGATCTCTGCCTCTGCCTCCCAAGTGCTAGGATTAAAGGTGTGTGCCACCACTCCCTGACCTGTGTGGCTAACTCTGGCTGGCTCTGTCCTTTGATCTTCAGGCAAGTTTTATTTCTTAGATTGCAAACAATATATCACCACATTGTTCAGGTAACCATATTGTTGAGATCATTTGCATGCATTTTCTCGGTCATGCCTAGTAGACACTACATAGCAACAGGCATCCTGGATCTCTGCCTCTTAGAACAGTTTTTGTTTTTGTTTTGTTGTGCTCCCTCTCCAGTTATTTTCCCTGAGCCTTAGGTGTAGGGGTTGCATTGCAGATATATCAGTTGGAATTGAGCAACCACAGACCCTTCCTTATTTCTCTGCATTTTGGCCCATTGTAGATCTCTGTAATAGTCCTAGTTTGTTATAAAAAGAAGTTTCTTTGAGGAGGGCTGACAGGTATACTTATCTGTGAGTATAAATATTTTGAACACAGACATTACAGTAGGTTAGAAAAATGGCAGTAGGTTCTCCTTTCATGTCTATGACCTCTCTGGCCATAAGTAATTGACTAGAAATATAGAGCCAGGCATGAATTTCCTACTATTAACTTGGCCTTAAATCCAATTAGACAACTTTGCCTACCCTCAAGATAGAAGATCCACTCTTAAACCATTGAGAATATTTTGCCAATCTCATCATTGTTAGAGTTCATAGGTTTTACAGCTTGGTAGGAGTACGGATTGTACCTCTCCTTTGGCACTTTACATGATCCTTTCCCGCACTATAAAAACTAGTCCTCTGGGAGGAGGCTTTCAGTTCAGGTCTAGCTCAATTACTCCAAGTCCTGAATGCTGCCTGTTCTCTCTTAGGTATGGGTCCTAGCTTTAGATTTGAATAGATAAAACCTGAAGTATCTGAAGGAGCCAGTAAAGTACAATGTGAGAAAAAACTCTAGAGAAGAGAATAGCAGGAGGCAGGTACTATGAAAGGGGTAATTGCAAAAATGGAGGACTTTTAGCTGAGGATAAGGAAGGAAGCAAACCATAATACAGGGGGGTGGAGAAGAAGGAGAGATACATAACATTAAGGTTGTTTGAAAAAGACATAGGGTAACACACTGTTTTATAAGCCGTGCTCTATCTTACAGAAACGCCGATGCCAGGCTTGGGAAACCTCCCCTCAAGTTGGTGATTGGAGGAATACAAGAGCCTTGTAAAACAAAATGGGCTGTTACCATTGCCCTTGGTTGCCTTCTGGAACTTGAAATTCAGACTCTATTTCTGTGTACACTGTTAAAAAGTTGAACTGGAGTTTCAACAGTTTTCCTTATGATAGACAAGGCAGGAAAAGGAGAGTGCTAATGAATACAAATATGCAAGTGCCTTTGTCATATCTGCTGATCCACAGCTCTTACAACAGGACTGCAGGCCCCACCTGCTGGAGCCTGAAAAACAGAATAAAGGAGAAGCCATGACAGCAACTGTCATTTATATAAATGCTATGATTCCATTTTCCATCTTGGCAAGTACCCCAGAGGCATTGAGTATATTAGTTTTCTGTACAGCTGTGGCAGTAGCTTAAAATGCTGTACAGTAATCTCACGTTCTAGTTTGGAATGTCCTAAGTATGAAATGCACTCTGCTGGGTGTCTCCTGAAGACTCTGGAGAAGAGGTTTTTTTTGTTTGTTTGTTTGTTTTTGTTTTTGTTTTTTTGTTTTTTTTTTAATGGACTGGGATTGAACCTGGGTCTCTGTGCATGTAAAGCGAGTGCATTCCCACTGAGCCATATCCCCAGCCTTAGTTTTGTTTTTTTCTTTTTAAGTACATGCTCACTGGTCTCCCAAGCCAGCTTTGAACTCTGTTTGTAGCCAAGTCCTTGAATTTGAAGCCTTCCTACTTCAGCCTTCAGAGTGGCTTTGACGATAGGCTTTTGCCATCAGTTCTAGAGAAGAGAGGACACTCTTATCATCTCAGTTGATAGAAGCTTTCTGTATCTATGGCTTGTGGCTTTCTGCCTTCAAAGTGCAGAGTTGGTTGGGTACTCAGGCCTCCTATTTCTTGTAATTATCCTCGTGTTTGCATTTATCTCATGTGAATAACCCAGCATCACCATTTCAAGACTCTTAGCTTGTTCACACCTTTAATGTCCCTTTTGCCATGTAAAGTAGCATACTCAGGGCTTTGACATATTCAGGACCCATTATTCTGCCTACCAGGGTGTAATACAAAGAAAGAAGAGTACCAGCACCATATATTTCTTCAAGTTATTTCTCAAGGTATCACATGCTGCATGCCTGGTGACCTAGTTAGGTGGCACAGTGTCCAATGGAGCCTTCTTTTCTATCGTCATTGGACAGCTTTGTACAAAGCATTCTTGTAGACATAGAAATGAAAGTAACAGTCTCCGGGAAGGGCTTGGTCCTGCCTCAACTGAATGTAGCAGGCTTTCCTGACTCAGACTTTACCCTTTTGGAGGAGGGAATGGAAGGGAAGGCTGGGGCAGGGGGAGCAGGAGGAGAGATGAGAGGGATAATCTGTGGCTAGTATGTAAAATGAATAAAAAAAATTCTTGCCGGGCAGTGGTGGCGCACGCCTTTAATCCCAGCACTTGGGAGGCAGAGGCAGGCGGATCTCTGTGAGTTCGAGGCCAGCCTGGTCTACAAAGCGAGTTCCAGGAAAGGCGCAAAACTTCACAAGAGAAACCCTGTCTCGAAAAACAAAAAAACAAAAAAAAAAACAAAAAAAAATTATTAAATAAAAAGAAAGTAACAGTCTCCTATGCTGTTAGATTAGAGTTGAGGACTTGTGTTTATGTTATTCTCTTGGCTGTTCCCAGCAAACCACAGAATGCTTCGTGTTTCTCCTGAGACTCAAATGTTACAGAATTGTACAGCATTACATACTCATGAAAATCAGACATGTGCTTAAAGCCCTGTCTGTTTTTACTTTATTTTTTCTCGATTGTCAGTACATGACTATTATCTTAAAACCATATAACTTTAGAAAAAATATAAATACATGAAGCAACATTTTATGTTTATATTTGTAGACTGATTTTTTTTTAAATTACTGCTTTTCCTGTTAAATGAGCAACATTTTGTTGTCCCTAATTTTATTGGATTTATAATGATTAAAGAGGACTTCTCTGTTCTTACTATATGTTACTGCATACTCTAAAATTGTGCCTTCCTAAGTACTCAATACCAATTGTGTGTTCTTAAGTAGGAATATGTGGGTCAGTGTCCAGATTACTCAGTGCTGATTGTGTGGTGGTATTAGAGGGAAAACTTACTGTATATTGACGAACATGGATAATTTCTAATGATAAAAGTTGGAACTTAGAGGAAAAACTTACAAAGATACAAAATCTGCCTAATAAGAAAGCAAGAAATTAGAGTTCTTTTCAATCAGTATGGAGATTAAAACTCTTCCTTGTCTCTTCGTCCTTCCGTCCCTTTCTCTTCCTCTCCTGTGTGTGTGTGTGTGTGTGTGTGTGTGTGTGTGTGTGTGTGTGTGCGCGCGTGCGCGCGCGCAGGAAGGGAAGGAAAAAAGAGTAATAGAGAGCTGATCCCAAGGTATTGTGAAATTAACTTGGTAAACTAAATATTGCTTTATTTATCTCACTAGTTACTGAGAGAAATAAATATTATAAATTTATTTATATTTGATAAATATTATAGTGAAAATTTTATGCATATGTAAACAAAGCCACAAATATATGATCAAGCTCCCGCTTCCTAAGTGAAATATGAACAAAACATACTTTTATTTGTGTAATCATAGAAAAATTGTTCCTTGACTCTATAAAATATTTGAATAATTTTTTTCTACTATCTCCAATAATAGGAAAGTATTTGTTTTGATTGTGAATTGCTAGACTTGACGAAGATGTGTCTGACTGAAGGTCTGTCAGAATGAAATCTTTTCCTTGGAAAGTTAGGTAATTGGAAGTTTGTCATGTACATTCTCCAGAAGGATGATTGGTTCCCTTGTGGCAGAGAATTGGAGAAAGCATAGCTTTCTTATTTCATGTGCAATTTGTTTGTTTACTTAGGTGCCCAGAGGCTTGCCTTACTTTGCTGTAGACTTTGGCCTTCAGGGAGGATTTGCCCACGTCATTGAAAATCAGCACAAATTTCCTCGTTACTTTGGAAAGGTAAACTCAGAAATTTGATAAAACCCTGGAGTTTAGTGGTCTGGTTAATACTTTCACAAGGGTGCGAAAGAAAATTAAGAGTTTGGACACAGTATACAAGAATTTGGTGAGTTGTTCTCTATACAAGTTTGAGAGAGGGGCAGCGTTAGGATGTAACAATGAAAATGTACCAGATTATTAATGATTGAGTAAGAGACATCATTGTGTAACAGACTTTTTGACAGTGTGCTCAGTCTCAGTAACTGTAATGTTGTCCTGACTTTGGAGTCCGGCAGCTTTGTCCTGAAAAAATTGTGGCACTTGCTAATGTTTATTAAGGGCTTACAGTGTGCCCATCTACTGTCAGAGCAGTCATCTAGTGCTCACAGTAACTCTATTGTCTACATTTTGTCCTAACATTTGTTGTACAGATTGGAAAACTCTAAACTGCAGACAGAGAGGTTATGTAACTTGTCTAGGGTTTTGTGCTAAATGAGAGAACCTAGGTACCACAGGTCATGGTTAATGCAGATAATAAATTGTTTCAGCTCTTCATTTATAGTTAAGGTATAATCTAGGAAAAATAAATGACTCATTGCACACAGCTAGGTTCTGGGCACATAGGAAAGGCCCAGTCATTTGATTGGCAGTAGTTTCTTTTGGGGAAGAAAAAAAAAATGCCTTCCTAAGAGTATATTCCTTAAATTAGAGGTCTATTTACTAAGTATCTAAATTCTTGTCAGAAACTGGAATGAAATTAATGTAGCATTTGAAATTGGCAAAAATGAATCTGGGCTTAGCTCAGGTCTTTTTGTATGACCTCCATGTGCCTATACCAAGAGAGAGAGGAGCCTTGATAAACTCTGCTGAGGGTTCCTAATGGTCCACCCTGCTTGCCACTCTACCCTTCTCTCATCTGCCTGAGAAAATCTTCTACAATGAATTGGGATGTGCCAAGAGGAAACAGCTCCAATGGTTTGGATCCAGAACTCACTATGCTGCTGTCCTTAATGAGTACCCAGATTCCAAAATCACATGAATTTTTGAATTATTGCTTATAGATTCTCACATAGCTCAGGCTGGTCTGAACTCATAGCTGAATATGTGCTTGTGCTCCTGATCATCCTGCCTCCACCTCCTGATGTTGGTTTCCAAGAGTGTACCATCAGGCCTGTTTTTATATAGCCTTGGGGATCAAACCCACAGCTTCATGCATGTCAGGTACACTCTACTACTCTACCAACAGAGTTGTATCCCATCCCTTGTTTGAGAAGTTTGCAGAATTTTTTTCTATAAAATTAACAAGTAACCAAAACAACAACAACAATAACAACAACAAAACCTTTGTTTTCACTGCTCTGAAAAATCCTGTTGTTGTTCCCTAGAGATTTTTAACTAATCTTTAGCTCTAGATTCATAGTTTTAAAAATTTGTTTCTAGAGGAAAAGATACCACTAACCTATTGATTTACTTATTAAATTTTCATTGGGAGAATTACCTTCCCTTCAAATAATACTCATTCATTGTTCTTATATAATACATTTTTAAGATTGAATGGACAGTTTCCCCATGCCTCAGAGTATGCTTTTTAGGAAATACTTTGGATTCTCCTTTGACTTACTGCCCAAGAAATTACTCAGAGAACAATGGAAAAATGATCTCAGTGCAGTAAGAGAATGAGAACCTGTTTTGCACTGTCACATAATGCATGCAGGAGTCTAGAGACAGTTAAGACAGACACATAAACTACCCTTTCTTGGACTGTACTGTAGATGGGCTAATGCCAGGAAATTCTTGCACTAAATCTGAATTTCTCCTGAGATCATATACAGAGTACTTTCTTAATGGTGGGTGGTTCCCTTTTCTGATTTATCCAACAAGTAGGATATTTATTTGTTTTAAATGTCTTATGGTCTTTGCCAGCTCTCTTTTCCCACTGTATAGCTGAGACTTTATTATTCTGATTCTCACCACATCTCCATATTCTCTTATGAGCTCTCTGTTGACATATTAGTTATCTTTATGAGCAAGGAAATTAAATTTTACTTTCTTCCTCTCTTTTGTTACCATTAGATAGATATACTAATGAGCAACCAAGCAGACAAATTGCTTCACCAGAGACACCACAAGGACTCTGAGGATCACAGAGTTGGAAATTAAGATTGGAAATAAGGTTTATTTTGCTTGAAACTAATATGTAGTATGTATGCATTGTCACAAAGAATTATTTAATATTATATTTAATATCAAAGTAAATGAGTAGTTTCCTTCTTGATTACATTGTTTATACATGTATATATTCATATTTTTCTTATTCTTTAAAAGGAAATCATTGGTGGTATGCTGGATCTAGAGCCCAGGCTGTGGAGGAAGGGCATTGGAGAAAGCTTTGAGGACCAGAGGAAGAAAGTGTTACAGTTTGCTCAGTGGTGGAAACCATTTGATGTCACCAAAAGTAAAAGCTCTTAAGTGTATCCTGCATGTGTCATTTCCTCTGCTGAGCCCACTCAGTTTATGTTTATTATATTTATAAGCAACTTTGCCTTGGCCCCTAGGGAAAGGAAGCAGCAGCTGGCCACTCTAGTCACTGACACCCATGTTAGGTCAAGTTGTTTTCTTCCTCATGGCTCCTGGAGACTTAGTTTGGTGATTGTGGAATAAGAGCAGGTATATCAGGATAATTGGTTCACATTCCTTTCTGTATCTACTTCTGGCTATTCCAAATTATTTGGTTACTCTAGAAAAAGACTTGTCTCCAGGGGCCTAGCAAGGCTCCAGGGAAGAGTGAGTCTGCTTCCATGTAGAGTCTGTCGCCTAGCTTCTATTTTGCTTTTTATATAAAACCAGATGTATTCAGTACTAAGTGAAATTTATTTTCATGGAAGAGTTCTTTTTTTTCTTTTTCTACTAGTAGCATATAGTATCACTCTGTGTTATCTCTGTTAAAGAAAAGGATTGAAAAATTAAATGATAATGAAAATATACATAAACGCAAACTTGTTTTTATTTTGGGACCTTTAAGTAGTCTGAATTTTGATAATTTCAAAAGCAATTTTTCTAAAGAGCACAATTCTCAGTTTTTTGGGATTCATGTAAAGTTAAAATCTGTAGTCAAATCTCTGTGTTGAGGTCTTAATGTTGTCACAAATGTTCAATAATGTAAGTATTCAGGGAATGTTCTCTTGTTCCTACTTGATTAAAGGTACTTAACTTTTATTGTTCTCAACATTTGATCTTGAGAAAACCTTGTATTTATAAAATGTGTGTTATAGTAAGTCTTTTTTAAAAATTCAAACTCTAGTATTTTATTATAAAATGTTAGTGCCTAGAATTATTGTGAAGTATGCTCCAGAGTAACTTGTGATACATTTATTTTAAAGTCAGGCTGTCACTGTTCCTATGTATGTTCCTTGTATGTTAAAAAAGGCAACTGTTTTTGTTCTTTTAAAATTTCCTAAATAATGATAACACTTAATGGTTTTAATTTTCAATACTTATAAATTAAATAAAAGTGTATATGTGTGTTTATATAGTAAACAGGTGTGACAGTATTATATGTTTTCAAACTATTGGCTTTGTCTCAAATCTTAAACAAATCTAAAACTTTCATTTTTATAATCAGTGAGTTAAAACATTTGTTTATAAAGTGCTAATTCATGTTGATAGTTCAAAAATATGAATACTCCTGCTTTACATTCTACAGAATCTGTAGCTGGTATATCCCAATGCACTCTTTGTCCTGGTTCCAGTTACTTCTTGTTTTGTTTTGTTTTGTTGTTGTTTTTTGTTTTTCGAGACAGGGTTTCTCTGTCTTTGCACCTTTCCTAGAACTCACTCTGTAGCCCAGGCTGGCCTCGAACTCACAGAGATCCTCTTGCCTCTGCCTCCCGAGTGCTGGGATTAAAGGCGTACGCCACCACCGCCCGGCCAGTTACTTCTTGATGCACAATTTCTCAAAACCTCAGTGACTTGTAATAATAACTATTATCTTGTACCTTATGGTTGGGGCTTTCGATGATTTGCCTTTATAATGTCTGGGTCCTCGGTTAAAGTGGCTCAAACATCTGGAGATGACTGGAGTTGTTTCTTGAGGCTTTTGCTCTTTGTACTGCAAATGCTAATGTTCTATGTGGCTTTGTCACTTATGCACCTAGTGTCTGGCCTGGGGAACAGCAGCAGGGAATCTTTTGGTATCATTTTCTCTATACATGCTATCTTCAGAATAGTTAGATTTTTTTCTCTTCCTTAAAACTCCCCCAGAGCAACTATTTCAAAGGTAAACTTCAACAGTCCCCAAGGCAGAGCCCAGATACTAGTACAACTTGATATTTCTGTATTATGTTTGTCAAACATGGCTTAGAGCCTACCTACATTTAAGAAGAGGGATGGGGCTGAGCATGAAAGTGTAAGTCTTTAATCCCAACACTTGGGAGGCAGGCAGGCATGTCTCTGTTAATTCAAGGCCAGCCTGGTCTATGTAGTCACAGGTCAGACTATTTAGGGAGATCTAGTCTTAAAAAACCAAAACCAAGCCAAACAAGCAAACAAAATAGTGAGTAAGTGGGTGGGTGAGTGTTGTAATCTTGCCTTTGATAAAAGAAATGTGAAATAATGTATGGCCACTTTTATTTCATTGCAATTTGTTCTGCCTACAAATTTATATTTCTTTCCTGTTTAAAAAAAAATCTACAGCAGTGAGAGTAGCATATGTTAATGCTGTAGGCATCGTCATTGAAAAAAAAAAAGAGAGGGGGGGGGGGCATCCAGGAAGAGCCTTTTGCATCATTCAACTTAAAGAAAAACAGTTTTCAGTACAGAGATATCTAGACCACAAGGCAGTTACTAAAGGAGAGTATGCTAAACAGAGATCTACAGGGAGCCATATTTAGTGTATATATGAGGAGGCATTCTTTAGTTAAAGATTAACCTACTTGAGAGTTAACAGTAACATTGTTTATCTACCAGAATGTAAAAATGTATGATTGACTGAGATTAGGGAGACAGAATGTTAGCACAGAGTGTGAAATAATAGTTGTGATAGTTTAGAATTATTGCTTCAAGTCTGAGTGCTGATCTAGTTTAGAGAAACAGATCTTAGAAGAGGCAAAGGTATGAAACTGTTTCCAAGCAACTTAATTGCGGTATAGAACAAAGCTCAAAAGTAAAAATAAATAAATAAATAAGTAAATAGGTAAATAAATAAATAAAAATTCCATTAGTCAGAACATGTTGAACTATCCAACGTCCAATTTAAAAAAAAAAAAAAAAAGCCACACAAAGCACCAAAATGGCAACTACTTGGATAAGTATGTTTTGTTTTTTTCTTTAGAAGATAAGTACTATTTAAACAAAAATAATGAGGAATTTATAGCATCTAAAAGTAAAATCACAAATAGTAGTGAAGATATGTAAAGGGAAGGAGTAGAAGTGTGTACTGCTGTAAGTTTGTTGCTCTATTCTTGAAGTGTTAATAACTTAAATATAGACTTTGGTAAGTTAAAAGTACATGAATACAATTCCAAAAAAAGAACTTAAGATTAAGAGAAAAATATAGTTGAAAAAGCCAATAAAGAAGATAAAAATATCAGGAGACTAGAAAAGCAAAGTACAAGTGAGACAAATAAAAAAAACATTTTTTACTTTTCACACACCAATAATAACTTCCTCCTTTTGTGTAGCAAATTTCCACAAGACTAGCTGCTTACAGCAACATTCTTTTACCTGTTTTCATAGCATCTGTGCCAGGACATCAAGCACACTTAGTCAAGGTTGTGATCATTGCCAGACAGGACAGGCTCTTCATCTGGAAGCTGTACTGGTTAAAGATCTCCTTTCTCACCCACATGGTTGTTTGCTACATTCATGTCCTTTCAACCAGGAAGGATAGGTTCATGTGTTTTCCATGCTGTTGGCCATCTTCTTTTTTTTTTTTTTTTTTTAAAATTTTTTTTTTTTTTTATGCATACAGTGTTCTGCCTGCATGTATCCCTGCAGGCCAGAAGAGGGCGCCAGATCTCATTACAGATGGTTGTGAGCTACCATGTGGTTGCTGGGAATTGAACTCAGGACCTTTGGAAGAGCAAGCAGTGCTCTTAACCTCTGAGCCACCTCTCCAGCCCCATGTTGGCCATCTTCTATGTATGGCATTAACAGTTCTTCACTACATATGTTTACCAACATTGCCAGTTAACTTCTTCATAGTCAATTCAATATCAGAGGGATCTGTTAAAGATGACTACCATATAAGGTATTAAGGTAATCACATAATGACTTGAACAAATTTTCATATACATCCTGTCACCACTATGTGTTATTATTAGAAGCAAGCCACAAATCTTTCCTGCACCCAAAGTATCTGCGCCCACTATGACCAACAAGTGTCAATCCGTGTGAGGCAAGAAAGAAATCCTGTTCAACATGACTCAGTAGCTGGCACTAGTTCAAACTTTGAGAGTCTGACATCAGGCAGTATATTTTAAATATACTTAAGCACAACCATTTGGAAAAAGTTTCCCAATGGCAATTAATTGCATGTGTACAACAAAGGTTAAGACATGATTACATTTGAAACTCTTGTAAAGTACAAGTGACATCTTCCATAAATATAGGCACAGAAAAGATTGGTAAGGTCGGGGTCTTTATTAAGGAAGAAAAATCTACAAAAGTTAGTTGAGAGCGCAGGCAAGTTTTTCTTGGCGAGAGGCATCAGTTAATATCTTAAAGCTAGTTTTAAAGCTGTGGTTGATATTTCCATTGACTATTAAGAAGACAAATATAATTTTAGGTGAGACCAGCTATTTCACTGGGACAATTGTTTGTAATCTGAGCATTTTCTTTCCATGGTTTCTCAGCTCTCTTGTAAATGGGAAAGACAAGAATACTTCATTTTCATGCTCAATTCTACACATTCAGGGACAATAAAAATTACAGGTTTTGTTTTTATTCTATTCATTAAAAATGATTACAGATCAAATATATACTTTCAACATGTTAGGATTTGTGTGTTAGACAAATCTGAACAGAGGACTGAAGACTTTTTTATCCTATAACCTAAGAAATTATAGCAAGATCTTTTTTCTCTCTCTTTTTTTGTTTATGGTGAGACAACTAATATAAAATTTTCGTTTGTGTGAGATCATGATTACAGTTTGGCACTCTGTTTTTGCTACATTTCTAGACATGCTTCTGCATCCTTGCTGTCTTTTGCCATGAGCTTTATTTGTTTCTAAAAATTCACAGAATCTCTTGCATACTCTTTCTTGGTTTGCTTTATTCACTGTACATTCAATTCACTTTTACATCTGATGTTCATTGGCTTCTTTGCCACTGTCACATACAGAAAGTGATATGTTATATTAATCTTATCCCCACAATTTTATTTAGAAGATTTTAACTTGATATCAGTGCCAAGTTGGTAACATCTGTTATAGATTGATTTTGAGAAGTTTGCTGTCTTTACTATCTGCCAGCAAAATCTCTTGTTAATTAATCCTGTCTGATATATGCCTAATTGGAACAGTGCTTAGGAAATTAGCCTCGAAGGGCTCATGGTAGTTAGCGTTAATTGTCTACTTGACAGGATCTGGAATCACCTAAGAGACAATCCTTCAAGGCACATCTGTGAGGAATTCTTCAGCCTCTGGGGATTACGTTGACTAAATCAATTGAGGAAGACATACACTAACAGTCAGTGGCACCATTCTCTATGCTAAGGGCTTGGACTGTATGAAAAGAACACTAGCTAAGCACAAGCATTCATTGCTTTCTGTTTCTTGACTAAGAATGCAATGTTACCAATTTCCTCAAGCTTCTTGTACTGGCCAGTCTTATGTCAGCTTGACACATGAACTAGAATTATCTGAAAGGAGGGAACCTTAATTGAAAAAAAATGCTTCCATATGATCCTGCTGTAATTTGTTATTAAGAATTATTATATTAATTATCCTGCTATAATTTGTTATTAGGAATTATTATTGATGAGGGAGGGCCCAGCCCATTGTGGGTGGTTCCATCCTTGGACTGGTGGTCCTGGGTTCCATAATACAGCAGGCTGAAGAATGCATGGAAACTAAGCCAGTAAGCAGATCCCCTCCATGGCCTCTACATCAGATGCCTCCAGGATCCTGTGCTCTTTGAGTTCCTGTCCTGACTCCTTCAGTGATGAACAGTGATACAGAAGTGTAAGCTAAATAAACCCTTTCCTCCCCAACTTGCTTGCTGTGGGATGTATTTCTGTATGTAGTGAATATGTGTTGCTCTGATTGGTTGATAAATAAAGCTGCATTGGCCTCTGGCAAAGCAGCTTAGGGGCAGGTGGGAAATCCAAGCAGATACATGGAGAGAAGAAAGGAGAAAGACGCCAACCTGCCGCCAAAGGAGCATGATGCCTGCAGACCGGTAACACCATGACCACATGGCAACATATAGATTAATGGAAATGAGTCAAGTTATAAGAGGTAGCTAGCAAGAAGCCTGCCATAGGCCATGCAATTGATAATTAATAGTAAGGCTCTGAATGATTATTTTATAAGCAACTGAGAAAATGCGGGACTGGAGAAACCTTCTGGCTACACTTGCCAGTCACGACAATAGAAACCCTAATTAAGACACTCCTGCTACCTTGACTTCCCATCAAGATGGGCTTGAAGAGCCCAGGAATATGAAAACTTGTGTACCCATAGCCTATATACATATTCTAGGAAAGTTGGAGCTGGCAGCTGCTGTGGACAAAGGTTAACCTTTAACAGTGGCTTCTGTGTGACCTTCTGCCCTACATTCCTCTCAACTATGGGAGAAAGCAGCTATGTCAAGATAGCCATAGGCTTTTGCAAACATCTTGAACTAACACCCTGAAATCAAAAGTGTAAATCTTGGAGTGTACTGTCACTCAAGGCCTAAACTCAAAATTGAGAAAGTTTCTTTGGGTTACTACCTGGCATATGGTTTTTGCTGTAAGAAGAGGCTGGTTGCCTCTTTTCAGTGTCAGAATCCCAACTTTGTCTGTGGCCCTGGCTGGCTAGAAGTTTTGGAACCCCACGGGGTTTGGAATAAAGTTTGCTTCTGGTTAATAAACTTTGGTGGTCTGGTCCCCATTATTTGTGCAACCTCAAGACCCAACAGGCTTTGTGTTTTTCTTGGGGTTTCTATTGCTGTGATGAAACACCATGACCATAAGCAAATTGGGGAGGAAAGGGTTTAGTTGGCTTGCTTTCCTCACTGCTTTCCTCACTGAAGGAAGTCAGGCCAGGAACTTTTTGCATGAATCCTAATTGGTCTTACAATAAAAACCCAGAGCCAGATATTGGGGTGAAAGCTGAAGAATCAGAGAAGCAGAGCAAGCCTCAGCCACCACCCCTTACCTCACCAGCTCCTTAGCCTGCCAGAGCCAGTTCCTGTCTCTTCCCTCCTTATATTCCTTTCTCTGTCCGGTCATATCACTACCTGTCTCAACCTTCCTAGTGCTGGGATTAAAGGTGTATGCCACCACCAACTGGCTCAGTTTCCATTTTAGACTGGACTAATCTTATGTAGCCCAGTGTGGCTTTGAACTCAAAGAAAAACAGCTGGATCTCTGCCTCTGCCTCCAAGAGTGCTGAGATTAAAGGTGTGTGCCACCACTGCCTGACATCTATGGCTAACTCTGGCTAGCTCTGTCCTCCGATCTTCAGGCAAGCTTTATTTCCTAGATTAAAAACAATATATCACCACAGGAATTCAAACGGCACGAACCCGGAGGCAGGAACTGATGCAGAGGCCATGGATGGGTGCTGCTTACAGTCTTGCTTTCTATGACCTGCTCAGCCAACCTTTTAGAACCCAGGACCAACAGCCCAGAAATGTCACCACCCACCATGGGCTAGGGACTTTCCCCCATTGATCACTAGTTGAAAAAAATACCTTACAGCTGGATCTCAAGGAGGCATTTCCTCAACTGAGGTTCCTTCCTCTTATGACTAACTTGGGTCAAGTTGACACAGAAAACCAGCCAGTGCACTGGGTTTGCATTCGGTGTAGTTGTTGGCTGAAAGGGTCCAGTGGAGATCCCAAAAAACCCAGGCTGATGCTAGGACAGAAGGTTGCTCTCAAAAACTGACAGTAGGAGACCTATTGCCGAGGGACAACATCCATACAGATCATTGAATGTGGAGAGGTTGAGCTGGTGCCTGCATGGAGCTCTCACCCCTATGTTCTAATCTCTTTGGCACAAGAATGTACTCTGAAGGCTACAGAAAGAGAAACCTGGATACCAACCCAGCCATGAAACCTTCAACCTACAATTTGTCCTTCCTGCAAGAAGTTCTAGGGCAATGGTGGCTCAGAACTTGTGGGAGTGGCCAACCAATATTTGGTTTAATTTGATACATGCACCACAAGAGGGCACCCATGTCCTACACTGCCTTGATGGCCAGGAACTGGAGACTGGAAAGCACAGGGATCTAGGGTAGAACCAAGCATGACTGGCATACATACAAACATACATACATACATACACACACACACACACACACACACACACACACACACACACACACACACACACATATATATATATATATATATATATATATAAATAAAATGATTCCTAATGATACTCTGCTATATTCATGGGTCAGTGCCTTGTCCAGTTGTCATCAGAGAGGCTTCTTCCAACAGCAGAGAAAAGTGGGTGCAGAGACCCACAGCCAGACATTATGTAGAGAGTCTAAATTGGAGGTTTCCTTGTTCCTCCCTGGAGGAACCCCACAGAAAAGAGGGAGGAAAGATTGTAGGAGTCAAAGGAAAGGGAGAACATGGCCCACTGAATCAACTACGCGGGGCTTATGGGCTCACAGAGACTGAGGCAGCCACTTCAGGGTTTGCATGGGTTTACAGTAGGTCCTCTGTGCATGTTAGGACTGTTAGCTTGGTGTTTTTGTGGGACTGCTAACAATGAGAAAAGATGTATCTCTGACTCTTTTGCATGCTCTTAGGACTCTTCCTTCTATTGGGTTGCCTTTTCCAGCCTTGATATGAGGGCTTTGGCCTTGTCTTATTGTATGTTGTTTTGATCTGTTTGGTTATTGTCTCTTTAGAGGCTTGCTCCTTTCTGAAGGGAAACGGGAAAAAAATCTAAGGAAAGGTGAGGTGGGAAGGGCTGTCAGGAGTGGAGGGAGGGGAAACTAGTCAGGATGTTTCATATAAGAGAATATTTTCAATAAAAATAATTTTTTAAATGGTGGACTGTTCCCTCAAGTTGTGAGCTAAAATAAACCTCTTTTTTTTTGTTTATTTGTTTTCAGGATATTTATGACAACAGGAAAAGGAACTAAGACAATAGTCCTCGGGAGCTTGTGCAGTCTTTGCTCTAATAAAATAAGGACTAGCATAAATGTTTCAAATTGATCAAACAACAAATGAAAACACAACACTATTAGAAGTACCAAACAGGCCAAGACCTTTCAGAGATTCCTTTGTATATTCTGTGATACTTGCCATATTTCTCTGTCTGGGTAAGGCAGAATTGGAGCAGAAATTGTGGTATCATGTTATATTAAGGCAAGGTCTTGCTATCTAGTTCAGGCTGGACTTAAACTCACTATCTTTGTACATCAGTCTCCTCAGTACTGTGACTGCAGGTGTACATCTCCCTGCCTGGCATAGAAATGGCCCATGGTATTTTTATCCTCTTTATTTTTATTATTTGTGGTTTTTTAAATCATTGAAATGGGTTATATTATAATACTAGAGGGAAGATGCATGAATTACTAACCACATCATAACTGTAGAATTGTATATGCATGTTTTCCTGAGTTAAGAAGTCCCAGAAGCGCTAAGCTTCTTTAATATCCTTGTATATATGCATACTTAAATATGTGGGTACATCTGCGTGTAAAGGCCAGATCACAAGTCAGATGTCTTTCTCTATCTCTGCTATCTTCTTTCTTTCAGACAAAGTCTCACTGATCTATAAGCCCACCACTTCCACTAGGCTGGCTGGCCTAGCCTTGGCCTTTTTGTGATCATCCTTCTCTGCCTTCCAATGCTGGTATTATGTGTACACAGAGGCATGCCCATGGGTTCTGATGATTCAAGCTCAAGTCTTTCCACTTACTTAGAATGTGCTGTTACCAACTGGGCCATCTCTTTGGGCCTCCTGATAAAAAAAATCTAAAAACTTTAGAATCTTTCAGTAATAATTTCCAAATGTCATAATCTATACTAAATTATTTTTATTCATGATTCATTGGTTTATTTTTATCCATTTATTATTTATATATTACATCCCAAACACAGTTTCGCCTCCCTCCTCTCCTCCTAGTCCCTCACCCTCACCCCTTGCATCCACTCCTGTCCATTTCCCTTCATAAAAGGGCAGGCCTCCTAGAGATATCAATCAAACATGGCATATTAAGTTGAAATAAGACTAGACACCTCCCCTCATATTAAAGCTGGATGAGGCGACCCAGTGAGAGGAAAAGGATTCTAAAAGCAGCCAAAAGAGTCAGGCATATACCTTGTTCCCACTGTTAGGAGTCCCACAGCAAGACCAAGCTATACAACCATAACATATATGCAGAGGGCCTAGGTCAGAATCATGCAGGATCTCTGATTGTCAGTTCAGTATCTTTGAACCCCTGTGGGCCCAGGTTAGTTGATTCTGTGGGTTTTCTTGTGTACTTGTTCCCTCTGGCTCTTACAATTATTACAATTATTCCTCCTCATCTTCTACAGGATTTTGCTAGCTCCACTTAATGTTTGGCTCTGCATCTCTGCATCTGTTTCCATCAGTTTCAGAATGAAGCATCTCTGATGACAGTTATGATAGCAGAACATCATTAGGCATCATTTCATTGACATTTTTGTGGTGATGGTTGTTGCTGGTTGTGTTTCATTCTATTCTAGTTACCTGGGCTATTCGGTCTCTGGTTCCTAGTCCTCCAGGCAGTGTCAGAGGTGAATTCCCTCTCATGGCATGTGTCTCAAGCTGAACTCATCATTGGTTGGCCACTCGTCATTGGCTACCCTAATGTCTACACCACCTTTACTACAGTATATCTTGTAGGCAGGACAAATTGTAGGTTGAAGGTTTTGAGGCTGGGTTGGTGTCCCAATCCCTCCACTGGAAGTCTTGCCTGTTTACAGGGGATGACCAGTTCAGACTCAGTGCCCCCTTTACTAGGAGTCTTAACTAGGGCCACCCTCATAGATTGCTAGGAGGTTCCATTGTTTTAGGTGTCTACCTTGCTTCTGAAATGCCTCCCAATTCCAATTGTCTGTCCAAGTACTCCCTCGCTCCATCTTCCGCCCCAACCTGTTCCCTCCTGTTCTGGTCCCCATCCACTCCTAGTCCACCTGTGATATGTATTCTATTTATGCCTTCCAGGGACATTTGTGAATCCTCCCTTAAGCACTTGTTATTTAGAATCTCTGGGTCTGTGGATTGCAGCATGGTTATCCTATACTTTACAACTAATATACACTTATAAGTGACATGTTTGTCTTTCTGGGTCTGGGTTATCTCACTCAGGATGATTTTTTTCTACTTCAAGCCATTTTTCTAACAGCCAAGTAATACTCCCTTGTGTAAAAGTACTACATTTTCTTTATTCATTCTTCAGTTGGGAGACATCTAGCTTGTTTCCAGTTTCTGGCTATTAAAAATAAAGCTGCTATGAACATAATTGAACAACTGTCCTTGAGAAGAATGATGCATCTTTTACGTATATGCTCAGGAATGATATAGCTAGGTCTTGAGGTAGATCAATTCCCAATTTTCTGAGGAACTGCCATATTGATTTCCAAAGTAGTTGTACAAGTTTGCGCTCCCACCAGCAATGGAGTAGTGTTCCTCTTGCTCCACATCCTCACCAACGTGAGCTGTCACTTGTGTTTTTGATCTTAGCCATTCTGACAGTTATAAAGACAGAATCTCATAGTTGTTTTGATTTGCATTTCCCTGATGGCTAAGGATGTTGAACATCTCCTTAAATGTTTCTTGGCCATTTGAGATTCCTCTCTTAAGAATTCTCTGTCTAGATATTTACCCCATTTTTTAATTGGATTGTTTGGTTTGTTGATGTTTAGTTGAGTTCTTTGTATATTTTGGAAATTAGCCCTCTGTCAGATGTGGAGATGATGAAAGTCTTTTCCCATTCTGTAGGCTGTCATTTTGTTCTATTGATTATGTCCTTACAGAAACTTTACAGTTTAATGAGGTCCCATTTATTAATTGTTAATCTTAGTGTCTGCACTATTGGTGTTCTGTTTAGAAAGTTGTCTCCTGTGCCAATGTGTTCAAGGCTATTCCCTACTTTCTCTTCTATCAAGCTCAATGTATCTGGTTTTATAGTAAGGTCTTTGATCCACTTGGTCTTTGTGCAGGGGGATAGATATGAATCTTTTTGCATTTTTCTACATGAAGACATCCAGATAGACCAGCACCATTTGTTGAAGATGCTTTTTTTTTTTTCCATTGTATACTTCTGGCTATTTTGTCATAAATGAGGTGTTCATAGGTATGTGGATTTACATCTCATTCTTTGATTCAATTCCAATGATCAACATATCTATTTTTATGCCAATACCATGTGGTTTTTATTACTATAGCTCTGCAGTAGAGCTTGAAATCAGGGAAGGTGATACCTCCAGAAGTTCTTTTGTCATATGGGATTGTCTTAGCTATCCTGGGTTTTTTGTTATTTCATATGAATTTTAGTACTGTTCTTTCAAGGTTCCTAAAGAATTGGGTTGGGATTTTAATAGGGATTGCATTGAATCTGAAGATAGCTTTTGATAAGATGGCCATTTTTACTATATTAATTCTACCAATCCATGAGCATGGGAGATCTTTCCATCTTCTAATATTTTCTTCAATTTCATTCTTCAGAGTCTTAAAATTCTTGTCATACAGATCTTCCCTTTGATCAGTTATGTCATGTTATGATTATTATATGTTATGTTATATTATTTGTGACTATTGTGAAAGGTGTTTCTCTTGTTTCTTTCTTTGCCCATTTATCATTTTTATATCAGAAGGCTACTTACTGATTCTTTTGAGTTAATCTTGTAACCAGCCATTTTGCTGAAGGTGTTTATCAATTGTCGGAGTTTCCTAGTAGAATTTTTGGTATTGTTTATGTATACTACCATATCAACTGCAAATAATGATACTTTGATTTCTTTTTTTTTCTAATTTGTATCCCCTGGATTTTCTATTGTTGTCTTACTGCTCTAACTAGAACTTCAAGTACTATGTTGAACAAATATGGAGAGAGTGGTCAGCCTTGTCTTTCTCCTGATGTAAGTGCAATTGTTTTCAGTTTCTCTCCATTTAATTTGATGTTAGCTATAGGCTTGTTGTAAATTGCCTTTATTATGCTTAGGTATGTCCCTTGTATCCTTGATCTCTTTGAAGACTTTTATCATATAATGGTATTGAATTTTGTCAAAGACTTTTTTAACATCTAATGAGATGATCATGTGATTTTTTTTCTTTCAGTTTGTTTATATGGTGGATTACATTGATAGATTCTCATATGATGAACCAACCCTGTATCTCTGGGATGGAGTCTACTTTATCATGGTGAATGATCTTTTTTATGTGTTCTTGGATTTGGTTTGTGAGTATTTTATTGAGCACTTTTGCATCAATGTTCATGAGATTTGGTACAGATTGGTCTGTAATTATCTTTCTTGTTGAATCTTCACGTGGTTAGGTGTCAGGGTGACTGTGGCCTCATGAAAAGAATTTGACATTGTTACTTCACATTTCTATTTTGTAGCATAATTTGTGTAGTATTGGCATTAGTTCTTCTTTGAAAGTTGTAGAATTGTAGAATTCTGCACTAAATTTTGTGGCCCTGGACTTTTTTTTGGTTGGGAGACTTTTAATGACTGCTTCTTTTCATAAGGAGTGATAGGTCTATCTAAATTGTTTATCTGATCTTGATTTAACTTTGGTAAGTGGTATCTATCAAGAAAATTGGGCATTTCTTTTAGGTTTTCCAATTTTGTGGAATAGATTTTTGATGTATGACCTTGTCATTCTTTGTATTCTTTCCTCAGTGTCTATTGTTATATTCCCCTTTTTGTTACTGATTTTGTTAATTGGAATATTCTCTCTGTGTCTTTTAATTAGTTTGGATAAGGTTTTGCCTATCTTGTTGATTTTCTCAAAGAACCAACTTTGCTTCACTGATTATTTGTATTGTTCTCTTTTATTGATTTCAGATTATTTCCTGCCCATCTATTCCTCTTTGGTGTGTCTGCTTTTTATTCTAGAGATTTCAGGTGTGTTGTTAAGTTACTATTATGAGGTCTCTCTGATTTCATTATGAAGGTAATTAATGCTATAAACTTTCCTTTTGGAAACTTTAATTGTGTCCCATAAGTTTAGGTATGTTGTGCATTCAGTTTCATTGAATTCTAGGAAATCTTTAATTTCTGTCTTTATTTCTGCCTTGACTCAGTAGTCATTCAGTAGAGAGCTATTCAGTTTCCATGAGTTTGTAGGCTTTGTGTTGTTTCTGTTGATGCTGAAATCTAGTTTTAATCTGTGGTTGTCTGATAGGATAGAGGGGTTATTTCAATTTTCTTCTATCTTTTGAAACTTACTTTGTGACTGAGTACATGTTCAATTTTGGAGAAAGGTTCCTGAGCTGCTGAGAAGAAGGTATATTCTTTTCTGCTTGAGTGAAATGTTCTGTAGCTATTGGTTATGTCCATTTGAGTTATAATGTCTCTTGGCTCTAGTATTTCTCTGTTTAGATTTGTCTGAATGACCTGTCCATTGGTGAGAGTTGAGTATTTAAATCTCTCAGTATTAAAGTATGGGGTTCAATGTATGATTTAAGTTTTAGTAATGTTTCTTTTACAAATGCGGGTGCCATTGCATTTAGGGCAGAGATGTTCAGAATTGAGATCTCATCTTGGTGGATTTTTCCTTTGATGAGTATGAAGTGTCCTTTCCCATCTCTCTTGATTAATTTTAGTTTTAAGTCTCTTTTACTAGATACTAGAATGCTACACCACTTGCTTCTTGGGCCCATTTGTTTGTAAAATCTTCTTCCAGCCCTTTACTCTGAGGTAATGTCTCTTTATTGTTGAGGTATGTTTCCTTTATGCAGCAGAAGGTTGGATCCTGTTTGAATCCATTGTATTACCTGTGTCTTTTCATTGGGGAACTGAGTCCACTGATATTGAAAGAAATTAATGACCAATGATTATTAATCCCTGTTATTTTGTTGGTGGTGGTAGTGTGTTTGTGTGTGTGTGTGTGTGTGTGTGTGTGCATGTGTGTGTGTGTGTTTTCATTCTTTAGGTTATGCTGGTTTGAGATGTTTATTTCCTGTGTCTTTGTGGGTATAGTTAATTTCCTTGGATTGGAGTTTTTCTTCCAGTACCTTTTGTAGGGCTGGATTTGTGGATAGATATTGTTTAAATTTGACTTCATCATGGAATGTCTTGTTTTCTCCATGTACAGTGACTAGAAGTTTTGTTGGGTATAGTAGTCTGCGCTGGCATTTGTGGTCTCTTAGAGTCTGTCTACAGGACATCTGTCCAGGCCCTCTGTCTTTTAGAGTCTTCATTGAGATGTCAGCTGATAGTAGAAAAAAATAAAATAAAATAATTTAAAAAATGTTCAACACAACATTTGGATATTGGTTGATGTCATAATACTGTTTGTTATCTGGATAGGTTGAAGCCAGTGACTTTATCCCTTGTAAATTTCTGTTAAAGATTTCTGAAAAGTATTCCATTCCTTCCCTATGTGATGCTTCCTGTGCAGCTCAATAAATAGAGCAGAAAAAGAAAAAGAAAAAAAAAGAGAGAGATGTCAGGTGTAATTCTAACAAGTCTGCCTTTATATGTTAGTTGGCTTTTTTCCCTTGCATCTTTTATTATTCTTTCTTTGTTCTGTATGTTTAATGTATTGATTATTATGTGGCAGGGAAGATTTTCTTTTTCTGGTCCAGTCTATTTGATGTTCTGTAAACTTCTTGTACTTTTATAGGCATCTCCTTCTTTAGGTTAAGAATATTTTCTTCTGTAGTTTTGTTGAAAATATTTTCTGGGCCTTTGAGCTGGGATTCTTTTCCTTCTTCTATTCTTATTATTCTTAGTTTTGATCTTTTCATAGTATCTCAGATTTCCAGGTTTTTTATGTCAGGAACTTTTTAGATTTAACATTTTCTTTGACCAATGTATCAATTTATTCTATCATATCTTCTACACCTTATATTCTTTCTTCCATTTCTTGTATTCTATTGGTTATGCTGTGTTTGTTGTTCCTGTCCACTTACTTATGGTTGTTGTTGTTGTTTTTTATCATCTCTAGAGTTCCCTCAGTTTATGTTTTCTTCTATTTCCATTTTCAGGTTTTGGAAAGCTTTATTCATTTCCTTCATCTGTTTTTTTTTTCCTTCTTTTTCTTGGCCCTCTTTAAGGGATTTATTCATTTCCTCCAGTTATTCCAATTGTTTGTTTGTATTCCCAGAATTCTTTAAAGGATTTATTTATTTCCTTTTTAAGGACCCCATAGTCTTCATAAAGTTGGTTTTGTAGTCATTTTTCTTGGGCTACCACTGTATTGAAATATTCCAGTGTTGCTGTAGTGAGATAGCTGGGTTCTGGAGGTACCATATTGTCCTGGCTGTTGTTGATTGTGTTCTTGCACTAGTGTTTAGGCATCTGGGTTTGGAATGAATGTAGGTCTAGAAGCTTATTTTTGAGTTTGTTTTTGTTAGCTGGGTATTTTGTTCCTTGGTTTCTATTTTTGTGGTATGTATGTGTGGTGGCCAGTGTGACCTCTGATCCATCAAGGAGTCTCCATCAGAGTTGAGGGCTGGACTTCTGGCAGTTAGTGTGGCCTTTGGTCCAGCAGGTGATCTCTGTTCTTATGGTTAGTGTGGCCTGCACTTGAGCAATTCGTACCCTCCCAGGATATGGGAGGGGCATGGCAGCTGTGGTGGATGGTGGTGGCAGTGGTGTCAGCATCTTGGGTCTTTTGGCTCTGAACCAAGGGCCTGGAAGGGTTCAAATGGCACGTGGGGCTCTTACCTGTTCTGGTTGTCCTGGCCTGCACCTATTGCAGGGAATATGCCCCCTAGCTGGGGTTGGGGCACAGGGGTGAAGGCTTGGAAAGGGGTGTCTGTGGATGAGTCTTTGGCTCCAAACCAAGGGAGTGGGAGGGCTCACACTGCAGGTGGGGCATTTACCTCTTCTAGCTGGTATGGCATGCACTTGAGCAGCAGGTGTCCATTGGTGTTTCCTAACTATAGAATCATTATCTGGGATTTATTGGTATAAAGTATGCAGCACCAGAAGTTTTTACGTAGTGAATGCCTTTAATCATTTATTTTTCAAATTGACAGTTTCCACTAAGACATGTTTTGATGAGAAATGGTAAGATATACCCATTTTATATTAGTCACCTTCAGTGTGCTGATTGTTAATGTGATCATCATTTACAAAACAATCATATTTTATTATAATCATGATTACTACTGCAGCTTGATGTCAGATTCCAGTTGTTAGATGTTGTGTATAGATCAACAAGTGAGTTAAATTTTTTCAGTGTGCAATCAAGTAATTAATAAATTCCCTGTTTGCTTTCTGTTCTGGGAGACCTACTTCCATATGGTCATTATTTGCTAACATTCCAGACTATCATGGTAAGTGGAGTTTTGCCTAGCAGAAAGTCTTAGATCAAGAATTTGAGGATGCAAGACCCAGTTATACCACTCTTGGGCATATACCCAAGGAATGCTCAATCTTACCACAAGGATATATGCTCAACTATGTTCATATCAGCATTATTTGTAATAGCAAGAACCTGGAAACAACCTAGATGCCCCTCAACTGAGGAATGGATAAAGAAAATATGGCACATATACACAATGGAGTACTACTCAGCAATAAAAAACAATGATATCATGAAATTTGCAGGCAAATGGATGGAACTAGAAAATATCATCTTGAGTGAGGTAACCCAGACTCAAAAGGACAAACATAGTATGTACTCACTCATAAGTGGATACTAAATGGGAGGGAAGGGATGGCCAGACTGCAACCCACAATGCCAGAGAGGCTAGCCAACAGGGAAAGACCCTAGGAGAGACACATGGATGAGTCTACAAAGGAGAAGTGGATGAGATCTACATGAGTGGACTGGGTGTGGGGGTGTGACAGAGGGTGAGGAGTGGGGGATGAGAACATAGGGAAATGGGAGGGTCAAGCTGGAACAGGGACAGAGTGGGAAGGCAGGGAGGAAGATACCATGATAGATGAGGACATCATGGGAATAGGAAGAGGTAGGGTGCTGGGGAGGCTCTCAGGAATCCACAAGGTTGACCCCACCTTGGTCTGCTGGCAGTGGTCCAGAGGGTGCCTGGACTGGTCTACTCTAGTGACCAGCCTAGCAAATAACCTAGCTGTCATCATAGAGCCTTTGTCCAGTGACTGATGGAGGCAGATACAGAGATCCATGGCCAGGCACCAGGCTGAGCCCCGGGAATCCAGTTGATGAAAGAGAGGAGAGATACTGCAGGCGAGGGACGTCGAGATCATGATGGCAGGATGTGCAGAGATGACCAGCCACACTAGTGGAAGCCCATGAACTGTGGACTGGTGGCTGTGGAGCCCCCATGGGTTTTGGACTAGGCCCTCTGGATATGGAAGATGGTTGTTTGGCTCAAACTGTTTGGTGGGCACCCAGGCAGAGGGATCGGGATCTGTCCCTGGTCTATGGGCAGGCTTCTGGAACCCAGTGCCTGTGGTGTGACACCTTGCACAGCCTTGATGCAGTGGGAAGGGGATTGGACCTGCCTAGGCTCAGTGTGCTGGGCTCTGCTGACTCCCCTTTGGAGACCTTGATTTGGGGGATGTGGGGTGGCTTGGGAAAGAGGGCTCGGGGTGGAAGGAGGGAGGAAGGGGGAATCTGTGGATAGTATGTGGAGTGAGTAGAAAAATTCTTAATAAAGAAAAATGAGAGAAAAAAAGAATTTGAGGATGAACTGCTCTATGCATCACCTTTACTTTGCATCCTGGGAGTCACTATCATAGAGAAGTGGCATTTGTATATTAGCATTTGTTTGTTTGGTTTTTAGACAGTCATGTAGCCCAGACTAGCCTCATACTCATTCTATAACCGGGGATGACCTTGAATTTCAGATCCTCCTACCTCTACCTCCTGAGTGCTTAGATCACAGGTATATGCCACCAAGCCCTATTGTATGTGGAACTAGGGATCAAACTCATGCTTTCATGAATAAAAGACAAGCATTATGACTGAGCTTGGCCCAGTTTTTAAAACATCTAATAGAATGTCCTGCTTTCTTGAATTTATCACATTTATCATCTGCTTTGCTTTTGTGTGTAGCTCAAAAAAATGAAGAGCAAAGCATCATTGTGTTAATTATTAGATTACTGAGGATACATGAGGTGTTCATGGCACTCACAGAATATTAATCTTCCAGTATGTAGGAAATACCCTGCTCACTTTTAAGATTTTATTTAAATCTTTCAAGGCATCTGTTAACTTTCATCTAAATGAAATTAAAGTAGGCCTTCTACAAGTCAATAACCAACAAATCTGAATGCTCATGGTAGCATATTATGTGCTATTAAAAGACAAATAATTACAAAGCATTTATTATAGCTTAATATCTTTGCAGTCCAAAGAACTTCCATGAGTAAGACATTATCCTTGAGCTTTCACACAGTCATTTACATACCTAGTACACTTGGATTTATGCTGTGTCTGAGCTCAAAAGGAGCCAAACATATTAAGTACAAAATATAGGCATGCTTTCATGAGTGAACATTAAAATTATGGTAAGGAATGGAGTTATTTATCAGCATACAAGAAGATGTAAATGCATATTTATATTTTATCTGCCATATATACTTAAATGTCCTTTTGTAACCAAAATTCTATCTTTTAACAAACAAGCTGTCTTAGTTAATTTTTTGTTGCTGTGGTAAAAACTATGAGAAAAACAACTTAAGAAAGGAAGAGTATATTTTGGTTCACAATTCATTCCATCATGGTAGAGAAGTCACAGCAATAGGAGTTTGAGGCAGATAGTCACATTGCATCTACAGTGAAGAAACAGAGAACCATGAATGCCTGTGCTCAGCTAGTTTTTCCATTTCTTAATGCCCAGCCAGTCTCAGCCTACTTTTAGGATAGGTCTTATCTCCTTATGATGGTTTGAATAGGAATGGCCCCCACTGACTCATATGTTTGAATACTTGGTCAATAGGGAATGGCACTATTAGGAGGTATGGCCTTGTTGGAATAGGTGTGGCTTTGTTGGAGGAAATGGACTTTAAGGTCTCAGAAGCTCAAGCAAGTTCTTTTCCTGATGCCTGTGAATCAAGATATAGAACTCTCAGCTCCTTTTCTAGCACCTTGCCTGTCTGCATGTCATCATGCTTCTCAAATGGACTAAACATCTGAACTTTAAGCCAACCCCAATTAAATGTTGTCCTTTATAAGAGTTGCTGTGGTTGCGGTGTCTCTTCACAGCAATAGAAACTCTAAGACATTCTTCAGTATGGAATTGGCATAATCTCACATGGTCTAAGAATCCCTCACAGGTGTGCCTGAAGTCCTATCTCTTAGGTGATCCTAGATGCTGTCAAGTTGACAAGGAATACTTAATACCTACTATAGGAGCCTAGCTCAGAGGAACATTCATAGATCTTAACAGAATCCAGAATCACACACTGTCCACCTTTAACCCTCAACCTGAAGAGAACTGTATTGTTCAGGATCCTCTCATTTGGACACAAAAATGATCACAGCCTTTTATTCTTACATAGGTTCCTAGTTAGTAAGTATTCATGTTCTTGCAAACTTCAAAGCTATTATCCAGAAGGACTGTAATCTAGCTGTAATTACTGTAATGAGTTCCTTTAATAAATACTTTTTGAGTCCACAATAAATCTGTGTTATGTTTAATTTTATGTTATTGTTAAGAACAAACTTTATAGATATAGTTTCCCATGTTCATTATTTTTAACAAAGCAAAATTGCCAGGATTTTTAAGTTTATACACTCTACTTCAAGCTATTTGATATGAGACTGTTGAATCTTGATCTAATTAGAAATAAATAGTGTATGCTTATAATTTATTCTATTTTTACATTTCTTGGTTAGTTATCAACCTTTTTGGCCTTTTTAACTTTCACATTAAACAAACATCTACACAAAGCCATAACAACATCTATTGTCTTTCAAAGCTAAAAATAGACAATAAAAGGCTTAATTAGTCATTCATGTGTATTTATATACCATTCTAGCAAGACTGAATAATAAATGAGAGTTTTATCTGACTTCAGACATCCCTGTACTTCAACTGTATCATGTCAGTCAAAGCAGGATGAGAACAGTTTTATTCATGTCCCTCACCTTAGGCCACCCTGTAGATGTAACCAACCGCCTTATTAAATAATAAACACAAAGCCAATGTAAGGATGAAAGCCCAAAGAGGTCAGAGCTAAGAATCTTACCCGCTTTTCTGCCAGCTAGCTTCTCCCACCAAGAGATTTCTCCGAAAGAGGAGTTCTTCCTGTGCGTTCGTTTTTAAATAAGAGTCTGTTCTGCCTTCTCATTGGTTGTAAACCCAACTACGTGACTGCCTCGTCACTGTCGTCTGTCACTGTCCAAGTCTTCTATAGTTGGTATTGAGATTAAGGGCGTGTGTCTCCAATGTTGGCTGTATCCTTGAACACACAGAGATCTACCTAGTTCTGCTTACCAAGTGCTGGGATTAAAGGCGTGGACCACCACCGCCCCTTACCAAGTGCTGGGATTAAAGGCGTGGACCACCACCGCCCTGGCTTTCGCTATGGCTTGCTAATAGCTCTGACCTCTAGGCAACTTTATTTATTAACATACAAATAAAATCACATTTCAGTACAAATAGAATACCACTATACCACCCTTGCTATTTGCTATTCTCTCTCTCTCTCTCTCTCTCTCTCTCTCTCTCTCTCTCTCTCTCTCTCAGAGAGAGACAGTGAAAGAGAGTTTTGAGACAGAGTTTCTCTGTATAACAGCTGTGACTGTCCTGGAACTTGTTTTGTAGAGTAGGTTCACCTCAAACTCCTAGAGATCTGCTTATCTCTGCCTCCCAAGTGCTGAGATTAAAGGCGTTCACCACCACCACCTGGACTTTCTACTCTTTTTGAGGGGAGGGTATTCTTTCTCTATAGCAGCTCCAACTCCATAATGTTGATTCTTTTACCCTTTAGTTGCACAGTCATGCTTGTCAGCAGAGTTGCTGTTCTCCTTGGTTCAAAGGTAAGTTCTGATATATTGCCACATGACAAGTGGGCAGTCTTAAGAGCAGGCGATGTTACCTGCTCACAATGTGGAACTGAAGACAGAAGTTCAAAGGGTGATGATTTCGGTCAACACACATTAAACCATGGCAGACCATCTGGTTGGAGTATTAATTTAAGAAGGCTAGACAAAGATGGAGGATCTAAGAATTGATAGGGTAGAGAAGGAGCCAGATTTGCTTATTGGAGATGTGTTGTAGATTCATAGAGAATTAAAAATGAAAAATGGTCATAAATGAGTACCAAACTTCAGGTGAATGAAAAGAACATAAGTAGAAAAAAATAGTTTCAGATATTTTGGATTTTAAGATCTCTAAAATAGTCAGGTAAGTGGTTCCAATAGCTAATGGGACATCAGGAGGGCAGCAATGAAGCACATGTCCTTGAGTACAAACTCACTGAGGTCAGAGCCTGCATGAGATCAGCCAAGGAGATTCTGATAATGTAAAAAAAAAAAAAAAAAAATGGATGAAGGACAAAGACATAAAGAATGCTACAAGAAAGAAAAAGGAGATTATATTGTTATGAATGCCAATCATGGTAAATATTTTACTTTTTAAAGATTTACTTGTGTGTGTGTGTTTGTCTGTCTATGTCTGTGTGTCTGTCTTTGGGTACATGTGTTTGAGTTCAGGTACCCACAGAGGGCAGAAGAGGGCATCAGATCCTCTGGAACTATTGTCAGAGGGGATTATGGGCCATTCCACTTCTGTCCTGGGAATTGTACTCTGGTTTTTTGCAAGAGTAGGATGCTTTCTTAACTGCTGAGCCACTTGCCCAAGCCTCATTACAAATTGTTTAGAACAGTGGTATTTGAATTATGTAAGAATAAGTGAAAGCCAAAAAGAATACTTGTTTTATTTGCCAGCAGTGATTTTAGAGAGAATGTTTCAGTGGAGGTCACTTAGGAGTTCAACTGTGAAGAAAAGCTGGGGGGGGGGATGTAGTAAGTGGGGAAGATCAGCAGGTCATGTATTATCTATATTAACAAATGATAAAATAAGGTCTGAGAGGTAACTCTCCCTCTGCCTGAAGGTGGCAATTGGCTAGATAATAGTACAAAAGTAAGGCTATTTATTCAAAGAATCACCCAGTGTAGGGGACATAGTTGTAAGCAGACACCATATGTCTTTATGTATTGATCCAGTGGCTAAAGTACATGACAGAAATGGCAGTGTAGGTAAGGAAGTGTGGTTTTCCTTCTTGGGCAGAACCTACTTAAGGTAGACAGGAACGTTTCATTTTAAGCCTCATTTGGTGTGTTGTTTTGGCTGGATGTGAATATTCTGAACAACGACAACCGTGTGCTCCTACTGTGATTTCATTTGTGATATGACCAAGAATGATTAAAAAGTAAATTGCATTCCTACAGGTGACCAATTATTTAGCTGCAATACTCTATCACTTGGACAACATGCTTGCATAAAACCACATTCACTTGATTAAAGAAACAGATTTTATTTGGTGTTTTCTTTAGAGATGCAAGTGACAATGCACAGGTTCTTGGCTTCAGAACATCCATTTTCACTAACAAAGATTGAATCATGCAAATATACCCTGATCTCTTGTGAAGATGAGCTTAACTACCAAATGTAAGGAAACTGGGTCCTTTTTTAACTCAGGCATTATGAACTTGGATCAGCAGTGTTTGCCCTCCTCATTGAGCACCTGAGCTCTAGAAATAGAAATAAGATGCTGTTCCTTGCAGGGCTTGAAGACAGAGTTGAGTTGGAAAGATTTTAGCAAGCATGAAGCCAGTCGACTGAGTGCCTTCAACTTTCAGTCAATGCCTCAATGCCAAGCATGGTAAAAGAAATTTACATGTACTTTCTAAAATGAGATGCTGTACTCTTCTCTGCATGGTCTCCATAAAAATTGCTGAAAAGTAATCAACATTTACCCCTAGTCTGAGTAAGAGACAATGGAAATGTCAAAAGGCATTCTGACACTTTATAAATGTTGAATAAACAAAGAGAAGAAAAAATGATGTAAAACTACAGAATGAGAATAATATCAGTAGAAAACAAAATATACAAACTGGAGAAAGATTGCCAGTGAAAGAAAAAGATGCTATACAACTGGGATGCTGTTAATGACAGATCAGCAGTAAAAGTCCACTGAGGGAAACTATTTCATTATGGTCAAGATGGTGAAATTTTTGGCCTAGGTGGAGACCTAACATTCCAACTGGGCTGAGTCAATTGCCTGGTTTAGGAAGGCATGACCACCCCTAGGATGGGTTCATTTTAAGTCATGCTAAAGAGATAGGTAGAATAATGATCAATAAGATAATGTACTTTTCCTTTCTAGGAATTCTGTCTCATAACCACCAGATTCCTGTCTGACTGCTTTTTTGAATTACCCAGAAAAGCATAATACTTCCTTTTTCATCTTTCCACCTCTGCTTTAAGCATCTTTTCCCTAACACGTTGGACTTCCTTACTCTTTCTCTAAAGCCCCTTTCCTGTCTTGTGATTGCATGCCTGCCATATGGCTAGCTGATCTCCATGCTGGATTAACTCAATCAGAATGTCTCCCCACCCGCACCCACTCCCTTCTCTAGTCTTTTCCTTTGGGCAGCTACTGAGTTTTATAGCTTGCCTGCCCTGGAGTTTTTCTTTTAAATTCTTAAATTGTACTGGAGCTTTGATTTGAGTTATTTCTTAAATTCTTTTATTAATAGGACTAAGAACCCCAATAGGGAGACCCTGACTTCTCTAATATCATTTGAGAGCCATGAATGTATTCTCTAAAAGTTTTAATAAGACAAAGACTCCTATAATTTTGTTAGGCAGTAGAAATGGTTGTGAATGTTTATAAATAGGTTTTATATATCCCCCAGTATTCACACCATGTGATATATCTGATATGTACACACAAAAGCATATTAATGTATATATGTATTCATGCATGTAACACCTGTGTTTATTTGGCTTCATTTTATTTACTCTGTGGCCTCACTGACCACTTCTTTCCCCGACACCAAATGTCTCAGTTAAAAAAGGAAGAATATTAGAGTATAATCCCTCAGCACTTATGGGAATTATGGAATTTTTGAAACATATATTATTGTGTATTTATATATATATATATAGTGTACAATAAGAAAGCAATTATGCTGTGATGCCATGGGAGAATTTTTCTGTTGTCTCCAAATTTATTTATCTGTAAAAATAGCAAATCATTATTGAAATGAATGATAAACAGCTCTGGTGGCAGTGCTGGTTTCTGGTGAAAAGGTCATGGTTGTAAGGATTCTGTCCTTACTACGTCATCAGCCTGCAACGGCGTCCCAGCCTAAAAAGTGGACGTGCCCTCCCACGTGCTCTCTCTCTCTGTACACTCTCTGTACTTTCCCTCCACTTTCCCTCCATGCAGTCTCTCTGTCTCTCCTTGCATCTCTTTGGCTCTCTCTCTCTCTCTCTCTCTCTCTCTCTCTCTCTCTCTCTCCTTCTCCTAATAAAGCTCAAAAAGGTAACCATGGCTTGTGATTCTTCTGCCACCACAGTATCTAGCGCCAACCACTAGCGTTGCTGCTCTACCCCTTCAACAGTCACGACAGAATCTGGTTGCTTAGTAGCGGAGAGCTTTATTAGGAGGGAGGGGAGGAGGGATAAAAGGACCAGGCCTGGGGAGGAAAGAGAGAGAAAGATGGTGGGGTGGGGGGAAAGGGAGCAGAGCAGATAGAGAGGGGATGGGGTCTGCATCTGGCTTTTTTAAAGCACAGATTGTGTGACCAAACAGCACATACGTGATCACCAGTGTACACTGATGATGTAAGATATAAGACCCTTTGCTTAACTCCTGAACTGTGCATGTACAGTCATGTAGCTGGAGTGAGGGCAGAATTCTAACAATTATGGGAAGAAATTTGAGGATATAACATTTGAAAGATATCATGGATTGTAAACATGTGGCTTCCTTTTTCAAAAGAGCCATCAATACTTATCCTGAAGGATATTAAAATATGTCCCCAGATTTCTAAATAAGGAACAAAAGGATTCAGCTTGCAACAAAGTAGTCTAGATGGAGAAAACTGTCAAAATTGGCAGCAGCTATATCCACATAGTTTACTAGAAAACAACCAAAAAAAATCTGTCAAATGATACCAGAGAAGTCAGTGTTCTTAGTCTTAAGAACTTAGTTCCTAGAATTGACCAAATATAGCCTTTCTGTTGAAATTGCTTAGTTCTTTCCCCTCTTTATTCTTACTATAAAGGAAAACCAAAGAGAAGGTAGGGTGATGCTGGGAAGGGTAATGCTGTGTATCTTATGGGACTGCATTTTCTACCCTCAGGATATCCTATATGAAAGATGATGAGAGAGTCTCTTTCCATTCAATGAAAGACACAGGTCCTAAATGAACTGTAAAGGTGAACAAAGGAAGTTAGGAAAAAGTAAGAAAGGTCTCTCAGTTGGACAAACACCAGGCCTGTTAACCTGCATTGGTGTTGCCACATAAGGGAAGAAGAGAAGAGGTATTGTCAATAGAGAGAACAAGTAGGTCAGGTGTGGCCTGACCTCTGCATGGAAGTGAGGGAAAAAAAAAAACCCCAATATGGGATTGTGGGCCTCCAAGTGTCACATCTCCCAATCAGTAGCTAAAGCCTAGAGTTCCTGGGGAGGAGTGGGCCTCTTTAACTAGACAAGTGAGAATAAACAGCACTGTTTCTTTCTTTTTATTTTTCCTACTCTGACGTGGGAGAGGGAGTGGAAGATCGTGAGAGCCAGCCACTTGCTGTCTCCACCCCAACCTGGTAGAACCACAAGGAAACAATTGCTAATGAGTTGTAAATTCTACATTCAGGAAACAGTCTTTAAAAGGTGCTCATTAGCAGTTGATATGTGATGTGAGTGCTTTTCTGAGTAAGTTCATTTAGAACTATTTTTATTTAATGAACCCAGGAAAGCTGTAATGAAGCAATGGCAAGCGCAGCTGTGACACTTTAATTGTGCATACTTAGAGAAGGCTCTATGCCACCAAAGTTAAGTTCTAAACAGTAGTGGCTTCCTGTTCTACAGTAAAGTGTTAGCAATTTCAAGATTGGTAAATTTAAGAGAACTGAAGTTAGGGAGGTGAGACACAACTTCTCTTAAAAAAATTCTTATAACTTTTGGTTCCAGTCTTGCAATAGTTAACTGTCAGTTTGATGGAATCTAGAATCACTTAGTAGATAGGTCTCTGGGTATGCCTGTGTGGGGTTGTCTTGATTATTTTTTGTTTTTGTTTTTGTTTTTTCGAGACAGGGTTTCTCTGTGTAGTTTTGGTGCCTATCCTGGATCTCGCTCTGTAGACCAGGCTGGCCTTGAACTCGCAGAGATCCGCCTGGCTTTGCCTCCTGAGTGCTGGGATTAAAGATGTGCACTACTGCTACCTGGATGTGGCCAAAACTCTTAAAGGAGTCATATCCTCACTTTTTTTTTCTTAGTTTTCTTAAGCTCAATGTGGAAATACTCCCTACTTTGGGTGCCAAAGTGTTGTGGAGGGTTTTTACTCTTTTTGGGGGGTGGGCACCACCCAGCTACCTAATAAATCACACAGGGGCTTATTCTTAGTTATGAATGCCTGGCCTTAGTTTGGCTTAGTTTCTTGCCAGCTCATGACAGACTATTGGGGTCCAGCCCCTTACAGTCTTTTCCCAGGGTTCCAGAAGAAATCCTACCAGTGGCAAAAATTAGTCTGAGGGATATTGAATGAATCTAAATACACCCCAAACTCTTTAGTCTATTCACTTTATTCTTCTAAGTCAAAATCTACCTGTGCTGTGAGGGTACTGGTATATATACACTTACAAACAGTAATACTTTGACAAAGCAATGTGAGGTTTTCTGGGTCATAAGATCTACAAAATGAGCAGTGATTGACAGTTTTGTTTGTAACCCAAAGGGGGAGTGATTAAAGGAGGTGGGGCCAATGCAGGGCAAAAATCAGTTAATAGATCAAAAAGGGGGTATATATGTGCTCAAACTATATTCTTATAAGTGGTTAGGTAAAATGTTAGGAGTTTTATGTCACTAAGTCATGAGTAAAATAAAACTGCCTTTTTTTCCTGTGGAGTTATATCTGTCTCAGCCTAACCTCAGCTGTGCGGATTTTCTGGCAGGGCAGGGGAAGTGAACTCAGTAACTACATAGCCTGTGTCACAGCTTGCTGTACCAGGTATGTGAAAGCCCCTTTGTTCTGAGTTAATTGTTAAAGGGTGACTTGGGCTATGGGAGAAAGGAGGGTTTAAGCTTAATTTGCACAAGAACAGAGCATTGTACCTAACATCCACCTGGCCTTGGTGATTGTCTCAGTATGTATATTTACCTTATTTTAGGAGGCAAGCAGGTGGTCTCAATGCTTCTCTATCTGCAGTTGTTCTTAATGTTTGAGAAGTATCTCAGATAAAATGCTTTTTGTCTGGAGATGGACCTGGCTGGATACTTGCTGGTGGAGATAATTACAGAAAAGCAGACTTCTGGGTCTGAAACTAAAAGGAGAACAAAAGCCTGGTGATGTTATCCAAATATCCCAGTAGGGGAAAATTGTGTCCAATGAATGATCAGTCAAATGGGAAAGCTACAATAGCATACAAGAAATTCATAGTAGGAGTCAGCCAATATCACCAATACTCCTTAAGTCTTGGCTTCCTCTGTAAAAGTTCTTGACTCTTCCAGGTAATAGCTTTGCCATAGTCAGCTGAATTCCTGATTTATATTTCTGCAGCTGGCAACAAACTTAATTTAAATTGTCTTGTCTGTCTTTTTGCCTCTGGGCTTTTCCCATTCTCTTACTTCCATAAATCTTGCTCTTAATCCATAGCTTGCTGGTTGTGTAGGTGGAGAGCTGGCCTCTGATGTCCTCCCCTTCTCTGGCTCCTTCTCCTTCTTCCTTTTCAGATTTCTCCTTTATTTTCTTTCTGTCTTCCAGCCCTGCCTATCCTTTCTCCCACCTTGCTACTGGCCAGTTCTTTATTAGACCATCAGCTGTGTTAGACAAACACAGTAACACAGCTTCACAGAGTTAAACAAATGCAACAAAAACAAAAGTAACACACTTTAAAATATTCTACTACAAGTTACTTCCACCACTCTTCTGGAAGAGCATGTGACCATTTGAGCAGAATGAATCCTTGTATTTTGACATATTTACTTGGAGGATGAGTCTCAGAAAAGAGAGATTATAACCAGGTGATGCTTGAATAAATAATTTGAAAGTTAAAATTGCATGACCATATCTGTGTCCCAACTAGTAAAACTGTTCATGCTGGTTATGGAAAGCAAACCACAGTACATGTAATTTGATAGTTTTTCCTTAATACTCCTTTTTAAGGAACCTTATAAAGAACTCTAGAGTGCATGTCATTCTAGAGGTTATTAATGTGGATTCTAGTGGATCTCTTATTATTTACTTAATAACATACTTCTTGCTTTGACTTATAGGAGTGTTTGCATGTTTGAAGAGTTTCTATCAGCTTATGTATGAAGACAGAGGTTACATAATAGTCTGAGACAAGCATAAATGCTTTATGATGCTGGCCATGGGAATCTCTTCAATTTTTTTTATGGTTGCAATCAACAAGCAGTCATATTAGTGGCACATAAAAATTTTTAATAAATTTTCTTGACTTGAATGTGTGCTATGATGCACATGAGGAAGGAAGAGGCTATGGAACTGGCTGTAAGAGTGTAAGAAGACCTAAATTTAACTGTGTGATAAGAATGGGGCATCAGAGGATGAATCTCTAGAAAAATGACTTTGGAGTTGAGAGCCAAGGAATTGAGAGATATTCAGAACCTCCCATGCTATTTGATTATTAACTTCCTCAGTCACTATAACAGATTGCCACAAACTTGTTGATTCATAACCACAAGAATTTATTATTATCCTAGATACCAGATGTCTGTCTGGAACCATGGTGTTAGAAAAGCTGAACTCCTTCCAAATGCCCCAAGAAAGAACCTGTCTTTCCTCCTTTTCCAAGTTTTAATGGTTCCATACATTCCTTGGCTTGTGTCATAAAATTTCCATCTACTTCTGTCTTCACTATGTCTTTTTCTTTTGTCTCTTAATAGCATGGTTGTCATTGACTGAAATTATAGCCAATCTAAGAATCAAGGATGATCTTATTTCAAGATTCTTAAGTACTTCTGAACAGACTTTATTTTCAAAAATAAACTCAAATTTAGAGGTTCTAGAAAGTAAGACATAGCCATGTCCTTGGGTAAGTGCATCATTAAACCTGTTATAGGGCCTGAGTACAAAGTTCAAAAGACTTCTCTCTAAGCTCTCAGAGTAGTTCAGCTCTTTATCACTCAGTTACATACAAGACAGTGTTCACCTTACTGTCATTGTTTTGGAAATATCTGTATTTCTGGAATATAAACTTATTTACATCAAAGACTTTATCCTGTTTTTATATCCCAAACTCTATCTCTAGTTATATGCACTCAAAATGACTCCAGAAGTTTATATTCACCTAGACATTCAGAACATGTCAATTCCAAGTGCTTGATAACAAAGTAAGAAATGACAAGTTTGAAATGAAAAATAATAAGATAATCATAAATGAAGGAGATTGCCCATGTGTGGAGATTTTTTTCAGGACAAATGGTTTGATGAATATTGTTGATAGGATTAAGAAGCTTCTTGGCTTCCAGTCAGGGGTTGGAGGTACTCCCTATTAAAAAGCAAAGCATTAGTTTAGATTCTAGCTAATGAAAGGTAGCCTGTCCTCTTGGAAATAGTGATATGTCTATCTTGAGGGTATGTTGTAATGATAGGCATCTTCAGTGATTTTAAGGCACATTAAAAAAGCAATTGTTTGGTGAGAATATATGATTGCTAATTTGTCATTGTCAGAGTCAACAGAAATACTGTTTCTGAAGAATGCACATTTTCTGATCACATTCAATTGCTTTAAATAGGAAAGCAGGGGTGAAATGTGTGTTCCCTACTCCCCCAGATTACTTTGTTTGTTTTACATGGTTACTACAAATATACTGTTAAAAAGCCAAATTCCTGTTTTATTTGACAGCTGGGTGTAGATGTAATAGTCTTATTAAATGAGAAACACAGAGCCAAATGCAGAGTTAAAAGCCTAAGTGGTCAGAGCAGTAGCTAAGAGCTGATACTAAAAACCCTTTCTAACCCTTTGCTGCCACTGCCATCCTTCCCCTGAGAAAGAGACCTACTTCCTGTGTATCTGTCTTTTTATTGACTTTCTGTTCTGCCTTCTCATTGGTTGTAAACCCAACCATATGACCTCCTTGTCACTGCCTGTCTATACAGACCTATCTATGGTTGGTATTGAGATTAAAGGCATGTGTCTCCATGCTGGCTGTATCCTTGAACACACAGAGATCTGTCTGTCATGTGATTGGGATTAAAGGCATGTGCCACCACCGCCCAACTTCTGCTATGGCTTGCTATTAGCTCTGACCCCCAGGCAACTTTATTTATTAACATACAAATAAAATCACATTTCAGCACAAATAAAACATCACCATATTTCCCCCTTTCTATTTTAATAAAAAGAAAAAAGGAAAAAGTTATAACTAATATAAGAAAAACTATATACAAAAAGTACAGTAACTATATACAATATATATAAGAAATAAATACCTAAACAATGTCTAGTCCATTTGCATTTGACAAACTCAGAGAAAATAATTCTATTATCTATCCTATTTTGGTAAGTCCAAAATGTACCCGATTCACTTTCTATCCTAACTTATATTGCTAACAGAACTATCTTATAATGTGTTTGAAATTTATACACTTATACCGCTTTAGTGTGTTTCTTTTCTGAAATTCTTAACAAGGAAAACTATAACTATCTAATATTTAACTAACTATAACTATCTAATCTTCAACTCCTCAGAGACCCAAGAAGGAAATAATATTACCTAACAAAAAATAAAAACAGGAAGTGCACACAAGCAACTTCCAAAAAAATGTGAGTTGACAGAAACAGCTGCCTGGACAGTCACCCAAGGTTTCTCCGCAGTGTTGGGGCATCATCTTCAGCCTATAGGCTTAGCGTATCTGACAGACTCATTTGTGAAGTAGGATGTACACAAGGTCAACAGTTCGACCTCACATTGACCTATCTAAAATATATCTGCTTAATCTTGAAAACACACCTAATATGAATAAAAGTTCGATTGTAATGTCTAACTACTAACTTTCATTTCTTTATATCATAATAGTTGGTAATAACATTCAAGGATCAACAAATTGCATTATAATATTAAATGAATTGTATAAGTACAATATCTTGAACATGATTAGAAATATATGTATGGCATTTTCTAACAATATCAATCTCAATATATATAATTTGTATACAGTATACAAAAATCCAATCCAGTGTAAAGTATTTAAAACTAGTAATTGTCTTTTAAAAGTAGATTCAATAATCTATCTTTTTATCTATA
>CABHPH010134751.1:0-27054 GCA_902168325.1 Peromyscus nudipes | reverse complement strand
ATTCCACATCGCCACAATCAACCCAACTATGACTGAAAATGTCCCCACAATCATCCCTACTGACCATGTACAGACAGCTTCCTTGTCCTCATTCTCTAAGCTATGGAGAGAGTTTGCCCACTCTTCACATAACCTTTGTAACATATTAGCTTCTACAAGTGGTATAAAAATGATTTAAAGTGTACTGAAGGATGTGCCTTGGTTATAGGTCAATTGTGTGCTAGAGATTTGGGTGTATGAAAGTATGAATGACTTAAAAATAAAAGCATGTGAGCTTAATGAATCACATGTATTGAAAATAACTACATTCAATTATTATAATTCCCAGGGAAAAAAATGAAGATAGGGGTACTGGTTTAAGCCTAGCTACTGAGAAATATTTTTTTAGAAGCACCACAATATTTTTGTTATTTTCCCAATATAAGTAAAACTGAAAATTCGAGGCTAAAAGTTAGCTTTCCATTTTATTGTCTCACATATAGATTATATAATTTGATACTCCATTAATTATCAAAAGAGAGTCTGATAATCTAGCTGAGTATATGAATGAGCATTGATAAACCCTGTTATTTTTTTACTTTGGTTATTTTACTCCATAGAAATTATCTCTGGGAAACCACGTATGGCAGCACGTACTCAAGAGGAAGAGTCAGGAGGATTGCAAATTGCCACTAGTGACAGACCAACCCAGCAAGATTCTGTCTTTAGAAAGAAAAGGGAAAAACCTCTTGTGGGGAGCCAGTACTCTACAGTTTTGTTATACAATTGATGTTATGCCATTTTGTCAAGTCCAGGTTGCTATTCAGTGTTGAGAATTGAAAACATAAGTTCCACAAATTTGAAAGACCACAGCATTCTCTGGAATGAAATGGAATCAATTTCCCTTCAATTTCTGCAGCATAAAAATCCGTTCACCTCTCACATCTTTTATTTCTCATGTTCAAGCAGCCAAGAGCAAGACATCAGGGCCCGCAGCCTTGGCAGCTGAGTTCCTCTATACAGAGCAAGCCTTTGGACAGGGATTGCCAGTGCTTTCAGGGTGTGTGTGTGTGTGTGTGTGTGTGTGTGTGTGTGTGTGTGTGTGTGTTTTGTTTTTACGTTCTTGCTGAAAAAGAGAAGGAAACAGCTATTCATTAAGCACCCACCACATGGCAGGTGTTTTGCCCAGTCTTTGTATACATTCTCCCTCTTAATCCTCAGGTAACTCTATGAGGAAAGCAGCTTTATCCCCTCTGCAGAGCTCAGGGAGGATCAGTAACCCGCCCCGGTCAGTGAGCCCTGGGCGGATTATGACCTTGGATCTGTCTGCTTGCAAAGCCTTGGGCCTTCCACTAAACTCTTCATGCCCCACCTTGTGAACACCTTGCAAAATAGTTTTTGCTTCTCTGGTATTTTAACCCTGCTTACAAATTCTTTTAGCTAAATACATCTTCAACCAGAGGTCTCTTTTTTTTTTTATTTTACTTCTGAAATTTTATTTTAAGGCATTTTTATCTGGGAGGAGACAATTTTCTTTCATTATAGAAAGTTCAACATTGTTTTAAAGTGTATTTCTAGGGTAGTTATAACCTAGCTTAAGAATTTGAATTGGAAGTGTCATTAACATCCTTAAAACAGCATAGCAAAACCTAACCAAGTGCAGCCTTCCTTCACCTCCTTTTCTGGGTATCTATGACTGCATAGCGAATTAGTTTAAAACTTAGCAGCGTAAAACAACAGCCATTTTATTGTATGTCATAATTTTTGTGGGTCAGGAGTTTGAGCAGGGCTTAGCTCGCTGGTTTTCCTGCCCCATGTGGATTTTAACTGAAGTCACTAAGTAGTGTACAATTGGCTGATTGGCCAACCTGGGGAGTCCAGGGCAGCTGCCCCCGGATCTGGGTCTTCGGATGCTTGGAAAGCTGGTCTCAGCTGGGCTTGTCAACTGAAGCATGACGCTAACCTCTTGCACATGGTGGTCTAGCTGTCTCCAGACTCTTAGGCCTGGAGAAAATGTTCCAAGTGGAGCAGCAGGAGTCAATGTCATAAAAGGCTGACTTTGTGCTAGTTCTGCTGTGATCTATGGTTCTAGAGGGTGGGATTATACTTCATTTCTGGACAAGAGGGTATGTTGGCTACTTTTCTCATTGATGGGACCACATACTTGACAGAAGTAACCTGAGAGGGTGGGAATTGGCCATGGTCCAGAGTGCTCCGTCCATCATGGTAGGAAAGGTGTGATGTAAGACTTGGTCCATTCATAGTGTCAGGCGCTTGCAGTAACACCAGCCAGGAAGTAAGGATCTAGTACCAGGAGTGGAGTGGAACTGTAACCCTCTAAGCACCCTCCCCTGCCAAGTGGTCCAGCTTTATCAGCCATGCCTCCTGCCCCAGAGGTTTCACAACCAGGTCAGAAAGCACCACCAGCTGGGACTAAATATTGAGACACATGAGCAGGGGAGGGGGAGGGTCACATTCAAACCATAATCCAAGGCAGCATTTTGTCGTCAACTTTTTGATGTATAAAATATTTATTTTGGGAGACTGTCATATAGCACAAAGTTTAAGCTCATCTGTTTTAGACCATGTTGTAACATTTTATTGGAGGCTTAACCTCACAGCAAAAGTTATTAGACCGTTCAATGAAGCAGGACAAGGGAAATCTGAAAATGGAAACAAGTGTCAGTAAATTCTCACTTATAAGGAAATCGAGAAAACTTCATGATGTTCTCCCAGGCTTGGGTGACGTCACAGCGGTCACTAAAGCCTTGCAAGAGTGAGCACCCAATGTCAGTCCCCAGAATGAGAGTGACTATGCCAGGCAGCCGGGTGGCATGAAGCACTTGGAATCCCATTGCTAGAGAGGTGGCCACAAAAGAATCCTTGAAGCTCGATGGCTGTGCTGAGCCCCAAGCCAATGAAAGACCCCGTGTCAAAGGAGGCAGATGGCATTCCTCATGACCGCAGCTGAAGTTGTCCTCCACACACATGTGCGCGCATGTGCACCTGCACACACGAACACGCATATGTGCATACACATATACATGCACACATATTGGAAAACTACTCTTCAACTTCCAAACTTGGTTCAGTTTGAATAAACAGAAAATGAGGGGTTTGCATTTTATTGAATACCAGGAATCTTGAGCTAGTTTTTTTTTTTGTTTCTGTTCTCTTCTCTAGTCTAGAACAGTGACTTACAAATAAGATAACAGGCTCCTTAGGTAGAATTTTCCAAGACTCTGTTGTCCTAAGAAACACAAAGGTGATTTTAAAATCCTGTTGCTGCAATGGAGGAGATTGCTGGCTTAGGACAAAGACTGGTTTCCATTCTTTCCACAGTAACAGTCTAGGGCTGTACAAATGGTGGTGTAAGTCACAGGCTTGCAGCCTGGATGCCTGCTTTGTAAGTTAAGACAGCCATTTTTTGCTATTGCCTATGCCTGCTTTTACTCTACTATGGTAGTGTTGGATTTGACCTATAAAATGGAAAGTATTTATGTCTGGCTCTTAACAGAAAAAACAATTTGTTGACCCCTGTTCTAGGTCATGCTTTCCCATGACTTCTTTGTAGTTAACCCTGACATAGGACCAAAGAACAGAAAGAGAATGCCACTTAAGCCTGACTTCTGGAGAAAATGTGAACCCTGCTTTTGACAGCTGCAAGTCAATGGAACAGTAACTTATTAATAGCCTGACCCAAAACATTCTCTAAGAACGCAGATCCCTGAATACTGTAAGGAGGGGAAAGATCCCACCCTGTTCTTTCTTTTTTTTTTTTTTTTTTTTTTTGGGTTTTTGAGACAGGGTTTTTCTGTGTAGCTTTGCGCCTTTCCTGGAACTCACTTGGTAGCCCAGGCTGGCCTCGAACTCACAGAGATCCGCCTGCCTCTGCCTCCCGAGTGCTGGGATTAAAGGTGTGCGCCACCACCGCCCGGCCCCACCCTGTTTTTATTCACAATCTGAACTACTAATAAAACACATAAAGTTAGCATTATAAAGTGATCAAAAATGTGAGTCATTTAATCTATTGTTCTTGTAAATGGAGTATAACAGTAATGAGATGGAGTAAAGAATGTCCACCTAATTCATTATTTTCATACTCCAAGTAGAGTATTTAGGTAGTCTCTTATTATACCTTCAGGAAATGGTTTATAGAATGAAAAACAAAACTGTAAGCATGTTTTACATCTCACAGGTTAGATGCACAACTTGTCCCCTCCAGATGTGGTAAATACAGGCAAACCAGAAACCCAAGGAGGCGTTACTAAGGCATTGGAAGCACACGATCCCTTCAGCTTCAGTGTCTTCACGTGCACTCTTCACATTCTTTCCACATTATCACGTAAGATCCAGAGTCTAAATCACCAATGTCTAACTACAGTGATTCTGACAAAGCAAAAATAATAATAATATTTTGATCAGTTGCACAAACAGATTTCTAAAAAGTTTGCTGAAACAGCGTGAGCTCCATACTCCCCTTATCTCTCTACAGTTTGTACTTAAAATTTAACAATTCATCTGTAGATGGGCACATTGTTCTTTTGCAGCACTGAAAACATCAGAGAGACAAACACATAAACAGATCAGTAGGAAGCCACCATCAAGTCAGAATGGTGAACTAGTGATTTGAGTCACAAATGAACTTGGACGCTTGGTCAGTGTGTCTGGCAGTCTGGACATCCCTGTGATCCACAGACCCTGTTCTCGGTGCCTTTATTATTAGCCTGCACACCATTTCCTTGAATGCCAAATTTAGGCATCCTTCCTAATTAATGTTTTTTTTTTTTCTAGCCCCTTTCAAAGGCCATTGGATTTTGATTAGCCCACAAAGGAAGGTTTCACTTCTGGACTCATAGTTTTCTGTCTCCTTAGCAGTTAATTGAGTGAAGAATAATGGCTTCCCTGTAGGGAAGCTGTGCACTACACCGAGAGGTCGATGCCTCTTTAGTCTCTGCAAACTTCGGTGACATTAAACAGTCAGTGCTTAGCAAATTGAAGCCCAGAATTAGAAAGCAAACTGATGTATCTGGACATGTCTCAAGCTGATGTTTCCTGAGCAGCTGGCTCACTGTGAGGTTGTGCGTGCTGGCTCAAGCCCTCTGCTTCTCTTCTGGTGAAATGTTTGTAGCGTTTCTATTCTATACCTTACTAGTCTGTTGACAGAATCAAAAATTATTCCTTCTAGAAATTAGATTTTTTTCATAGACTACACTTCCATATGCAAGCTACAATGCCTATAGCAGGTGTGTGTGTGTGTGTGTGTGTGTGTGTGTTGTATCTTTGGTCCTACACAATTATAGTTAAACTGTGTTATTATTTGTTTATACATCAGGCAAAGTGAAAGTAGCAATGGGTCTTTCTTTATAGTTTTTTATGTTGGCACCTTCACCCACTAAGAGAGTAAGAGACCTCTTATCCCTGAGCCACATAGGAAGGGTGGTCTCAAAGGCACAGTAAAATGCTCACCTTACAAGCATGAGAACATGAGTTCAATGCCCAGCAGTCACATTTTTAAAACATCAGAGGGCTGGAGGGATGTCTCAGTGGTTAAAGCAACATACTGCTCTCCCAGAAGACCAAAGTCTGATTCCCAGCATCTACATCTTGTGGCTCATGACCACCTGTAACTCCAGCTCCAGGGATATTTAAAGCCCCCTTCTGGCCTTCACGGGTACTGCACTCAAGTACACATACCATCCCCCCACATGCATACACACAATGCGTTCATTAAAATAATAAAAATAAATCTTTTTTAAAAAGGAAAAAGAAACATCCTGACTTAAAAAAGAAGTCACATGCCTGAAGGCTGACACTCAAGGTTGTTCTCTGACCTCCATATACATAAGCACACACGCATGGGCACCTACACGTACATGTGCACCTGCACACATATATACATAAAGAAAAACAAAAGGAAAATATAGCCCTGAGAAAGATGCACATTTCTATAGAAAATATACAGAGATCATAGATACTTAAAAATCAAGATGTTCATAAGTTTGAACAGTGTGCTAGCTAGCTTTTATGTCAACTTGGTACAAGTCAGGGTCATCTGAGAAGAAACCTTGATCAAGAAAATGCCTCCATAAGACTGGCCTGTAGGCAAGTCTGTAGGGTCTTTCTTGATTGATGTTTGATGTGGGAAGACACAACCCCATCTCACCTATGAGTAGGTGGTCCTGGAGTGTATAAGAAAAAAAAAGCCGGGCGGTGGTGGCGCACGCCTTTAATCCCAGCACTCGGGAGGCAGAGGCAGGCGGATCTCTGTGAGTTCGAGGCCAGCCTGGGCTACCAAGTGAGTTCCAGGAAAGGTGCAAAGCTACACAGAGAAACCCTGTCTCGAAAAACCAAAAAAAGAAAAAAGAAAGAAAAAAAGGAAAAAAAAACTAAGCAGCCAGGAGGAGCAAGCCAGTTAGCAGCACTCCTCCATGGCCTCTTCATCCATTCCTGTCTCTAGGTTCCTGCCTTGGGTTCCTGCCTTGACTTCCCTCAGCAATGGAGTTGAATGCTGAAATAAACCTTTTCCTCTCCAACTTGTTTTTAGCCATGGTGTTTTACCTTAACTAAGACATGAGGCAAAGTCTACTCCACTAACTTCACAGGATTTCCAAGAAAACAACAACAGAAAAATTTGCCAAAAGTGCCATATTCTTACCTTGGCAAAAATGTCTTTTTTTTTTCCAATAAAAATCTGTACTTACAATAAGTTGATAATGGTGGGTTAAAAAACATTTGGTGAAAAAGTGAGAGCTAGAGAAATAAGATGCCCTGTGATTATTTATAATAAAATGTTTAAAATATAAGAGAGTAGAAAAAACACCCATTGCTTTTTGTAATCGAGGAGAGCAGGGTCTCAAGGGGTAGCCAAGGCTAGCGTTAAACCACCTCCTCCAGCCTCCCGAGTGCTTAGATTACGTGTCTGTACTGAACATTTCTTTAAATGAACTAAAAATTTATCTTTACCCTTTAAGACATAGAAGCATGCAAAATATATATTTACACAAACACAAACTTCATTCCATAGGAAAATCTTTGTATAATCTGTAGGAACGTATTTTTTTTTTCCTCTCCAAATAACAGCACAGAATATTAGGTCCAAACCACCTCAGTTAGATAAAATTTACAAACAGGTTTTGCATTTCAAAGAGTCGTACAAGTGGCCAGTCCATCTCCCATCAGGGCCCACAGTGCTAGTATAGGCTGGCACATCCTACTGCAAATGACTGCTCATGTGCTTTCTCCTGCACAGAGTAGGTGGGGGATATTTGACTTTTCATCCACCCTTGGCATCTTTCAGCCAGTGTTTGATGAGAACTGAAGGATAAATTCCCCAACAACTTTGGTGGGTTTTTTGTTTGTTAGTTGGCTGGGTTTTTTTGGTTTTGTTTTTTTCTTTTGTTTTGTTTTGTTTTGACATCCTCAATACTACTTGAGTTGTACTCATATACAGCTGTGTCTTTCCTCACTTTCATGTTCCCTTTTCCAGTCTCATGTTTTGCTGGAGTGCTGGTGGCCTCTCTGGGCTTTGTCACAGCTCTGATGGCCTATATTAGTTACCTTTTGTTGCTGTGATAAAATAGTGTAGCCAGAAACAATCTAAGGAAGAGATTATTTTGGCTTACAGTTCCAGAGGACTGGATGATCGGGATAGCAGGTCAAGCATTAGAGTAGGAGAAGAACACTAAGAGATCACCCCTCAGCTCCACAGAGAAAGTGGGGACAAGGCTCTAAAGGACCACTCCACCCCCAGTGATGTATTTCTGCCAGTGAGGTTCCCACACTAAAATTTCCATAGCCTCCCCAAAACCACCAACCAAGGAACAAGTGTTTATACGTGCAAGCCTATATATAGGAGGCCAGTACATTCCACTGCCTGCCCCACCCCCATGGCTCATGGCTTTCTCGGGATGTAAAATGCATTTAGTCCAACTTAAGTCCCCATAGTTTTTTTTTTTTTTTAACAATTTCAGTACTGTTTAAAAACTCCAGAGTCCACAGTCTCTTGGCCGATTCAATTCTTAATTGTGACCTATGCCAAATCACAAACAAATTATGGACTTTCAACATACAATAGCACAACACATACATTTTCACTCCAAAAGGGAGGAATTTGGGCATTGTGAGGAAATATTGGACCGAATCAAGACCGAAACACAGCATGGGAAGCACCAAATCCCGTAGCTCCATGTCCAGTATCTGGGCTTTACTTCAAAGGGCTTAGGTGGCTCCACCTCTCCAGCTTTGCTGCTGCAGCATACATCTCTCTCTTGGGTTGGCTCCACATCCTGCACGTAGCTCCCCTTGGTAGAGATCTCTCAGTTCTGGCATCTCCAGCATCTTGGGGGTCTCTCCCGAAACCAGGCTTCACTTCCACAGCATTACACAATGACTTCGCAGGGTCTTCTTGCAGGATCTCCAGCCCTGCCCCACATCACCTGGTCTCAGCAGCCCTCTGAAACCACAGAGGAAGAAATGATGACCCTATGCTCTGGCGTCTTTCATGCCTCCAAAGCTGTAGTGTATTGATGACACTGCCAAGTCTGGCTGCCACTTTGAGATGCACTCGGGGCCCACAACTGTAGACGGAATTCTAAACGGTCTTATTAAATAAGAAACACAGAGCCAGATACAGAGTTAAAAGCCCAAGAGATCAGAGCACTAGCGAAGCGCCAAGACCACCTTATCTTACCACCTGACCGCTGTTGCTTCCCAAGAGAGATCTTCTTCCTGAGTTACTTGTCTTTTTATTGCCTTTCTGTTCTGCCTTCTCATTGGCTCTAAACCCAACCACATGACTTCCTCATCACTGTCTATACAGACCTCCAGGTCTCTATGGTTGGTACTGGGATTAAAAGTTCGAGTCACCACGCTTGGCTGTGTCCTTGACCACACAGAGACTCTGCCTTCCACGTGATTGGATTAAGGGCGTGGGCTACCACCACCTGAATTCTGTTCCTGGCTCGCTAATGACCTCTGATCTTGAGGCAAACTTTATTTATTAACATACAAATAAAATCACATTTCAGCACAATTAAAATATCACTACACGCAATCTTGCTGCTTAGGAAAGATACCTGTTAAAGAAACGCAGTCCTTCTCCTTCACTCTCTGTGAGGACTGAGCCTCTATTGCCCATTTGCTCCAGGAACACGCCTTCTCCAGTCTCCCCTTCCCTGCCTCACTTCCCCACTCCTCAGCGGACCCATTGAAAGGGATTCTGCAATAAGCTGTTTTCATCCATATCTTTATCTCAGTGTCTTGTTTGTGTGTGTGTATGTGTGTGTGTGTTTAACAAGAACTTGATTAAGACACCAATGTTTTACCCTTTGAAGAAAAATATCTCTTCTGTTGTCCATTTTGCGTCTATCCCTTACAGAGACTCTTACCCATTTAAAATTTATACACAAAAGCAATGAGATTAAAAGAGAAGCTGGAAGAAGCGAACGAGCTCACATATGTGCAAATGCACTAAAGAATGCAAAGGATCATGAAAGCAGGGGGAAAGCTGGGCATGGTGAAACATGCCAGTAATTCCAGAACTCAAGAAGCAGAAGAAGGAGTCCACCCAAAGCTCAAGACCAGCCTGGTCTAGAGTTGTGGCTCTGCATCTTCCTTGGGATCATCGGTGCATTGGTCCATGAGTGAGGAGGGAGCAGAAGCGGGGAACAGGATTCGGATGGCTGTGGATATGATGGAGATAGCCCTCTGGGATATGACTTTGGCGAATCAGCTCAACTTCATTCTAGAATATATAGGATTGGGAAGCCTGGGGACAAACCTTAATTTGCATTAAGTGGCATGCTCCTGTCATAAGGCTTTGTATGTAGCTGCAGGGTCCTACAGCAAAGCTCCTAGTTCGAGTCTTAGTTACCATACGTGCAGCAGGGGAATGCTTCTAGCAGGAAACTGCCAAGGGTCATCCTAGACATAAATCAGCCATCCAGGCTTAGAGACAGCTTTCAGATAAGGTCAGTCGTCCTGGCCCAGAGACATTCTCCAGATAAGGGCAGGTAGAGAGCAGGAAGTCCTCTCTGGGGAGGAGGGAGTCCTCCATGTTGCCCAGCTTAGAGAAAGCTGCCAGACTATGGTAGACTGCAACCTCTGACCAGCAGGGCCTCCTGACATAGAGTCTTAAAAAAGAGATTGAAAAAGAAAACAGAAAATAGAAAAGAAAAATATTTGTAGAGGAAAGGTATACTCTTGCACTGTGTCAATTTCTTGAAACTGTTGTCTAGATGGCCTCCTTCCTCATTAACTTGAGCACAGTTCTAATTGCTGCAAGCCAAGACTGCAGGCCTTCGAGAGTGGCTGGAGAGAAGTGTGGGGAATGTATCTAAAGAACATGTGTGTCTCTGGAAGCTTAGTGTCTGCCAGAGAGTCCATTAGACAGTTTATGATCAATTCCACACCTGCTTTAGAAAACTATGGTGTTGGGAAGGGAAAGGGTAAGTTTGAGAAGGTTTGAAGAGACAAGTGAAATTTTTATTGACACTGCTGGACGTGGGCATGTTCTAAGAGTTACAAAAAGCACACAGTGTCTGAGGTGACAGACATCCCAGGGTTGGTATTCTAGGCATGTGACTGTTCTGTCCAGCCAGCATCCCACATCCATCCACTTTCATTTTTCCATTTGAGAAGTTGTCCATCCCATTCTATGTGATCCCAGTGGAATGGTGCATCCAGCTGTGTGACATTATAAAACAAAATTCAAAGGAGTCTTAGATTCTCTCTTTGCCAGCTCTTAACTTCTACAATTAAAGAACCAACATAAGTATAGGAATGAATCTGAAGTTTGGCCAGTCGATAGATAATTACAGCTGTGAGGAGTTGGCAGTAAAGCCATGTGTCCTTTATTATTCTTTTGCAAAATCATTGCTGGCTGACTCCAGGAATATAGTAAAGACTGATTATATGAGCAAAGGCAGACAGCATTAAGACACTGAGAAGGTCATTATGAAGTAGGGTTTTTTTTTTTTTTTGGTTCTTTACCTTAATGACACCATCAGTGTTCATTGTTGACATGAACAGTAAGAGACCTTTGCTGTGTTTTGTGTATACCCAGTACCAAAAAAAAAAAAAAACAAAACAAAACAAAAAAAAACAGTACATGACACTTAGAAGCATCCAATAAATGGATTATAAATATCCTCTCATAACTACATAGACATCATTATACTTTAGAGTTTTAGATGAAATCTTTTATTAACTGGACTTTCTGTAATGGGTTTTAAACTTTGAACAACTAATACTTACATTTATACATTTTGAGTGCTCACTAAGCCAAGTAATTTACAAGACAACAATGTTTGCCAAATTAAACTTAAGAGGATTTAGACTTGCCCTGTGGTTTAATGACTCAAGTTTAAATCTTGTGTTGCAGAGAAAAAGTCCAGAACCAAGAAAAAAATGTTGAATCTACAAACCATGAGTAAAATTTCCCAGTCTTCCACTAAGCACATAATGGCACTGAGCTGAGTTAGGAATGCCTGGGATAGCTTTCTTGTCTATTCTCCCTTAACAAAGGTTACCGAGCAACATCTTCACATAAAACAAAGTACGTGAGATGAGACTGTGCCCACAATCCCTGGCAAAGACTACAACATACAATAATGATGAATCGTGCTTTTCACTGATGTTATACAATGTGAATTTTTTCCAAGATGTGTCAAGGTGACATTACCTCTGTGTGTCTCTATCAGTTGACTTGTCTCTAAAATATATCTCTTCTACCACAGAAATATTTCTCAGTAGCATATACCATGGTTAGACAGTGAGAAACTAAAGCTGCTTATACCAGAATCTAATAAAGTATTGAAAACAACAAGCAAAACCGTGTTAAAAAACAATGCTGTGCCAGGGGCTATATATTTTCACAGAAATACAGCATATTATGTATTATTATTTGATTTATTAATCCTGAGGGGAAATGGGTTAAATAACAATTATATAAGTTGAGGTTATAAATTACTACATTCTTGGGTGTTTTATTATAGAAAAAACCTAACTGATACAAGCATCCATGCTATCTAACACTCTATCTAACTGACATACAATGAAAAGAAAATGCAGCATTTACTTTCTTGGCTTTTTACTTAAAAACCTGGAAGATAATTTCATAATACAATATTTAAAACTACAAGAACCTATATTAACATGCATGTATACTTATTTATGTACATATAAATATACAATACTTGAATGTTTATAAGGTTTTGTGCCTTTATTTACTATCCTTTGAAACACTTAACACATTCCTGCTATATTCCTGGATCAAAAGTAGGTACTAAGGATGAATAAAACAATTATCCTTCTCTCAACAAGTTCATAGCAAAACATCAAAAATAACTATATCCACACTGTCAGAAGCGTTTTATTAAAAGGCAAACACTCAAAACAATATTGAAGTTCAGATGATTTCTCCATAGAGTGGTGAGAGGCTTCATAAACAGACTCAGATACATAGTAGAGGATGGATGGAATTTCAATAGAAAAGCAATGGGCAGAGAGTATGGCTGGGCTACGTAAGAACAAGATGGTCCAGGAACAAGGTCAAGTCAGTGCAGTTATAACAGGGGCTGACATGTCAGGAGCATCAAGGATCAGTGGACAGGAGAAACAAGTTAGAACTACGTGGCAAGAGGGTGAAGAGCATCAACCTTCTCCCAACAACAGCAAGCATCGGTAAGTGGTTTGAACTGGGATGAGTGATGTGATCAAATCTGGACTTTGTTGGGGGGACTACACTGGGAAGTGCTATCCCCAGTCTTCTTCTCCGGAACTGTGTTGTCGAGGACTAACTTGCTAACTCATCTGTCCAGGAATACATTCTTGAATAACTCTACATTTTGAGGATTGCCCTCTCCAGTATCAATTTGGCATTCTATTTACCATAAACTTTTCAATAATTAAACAAGTGTTTCAAGACCTACCTAGCTTGAGACTGATGAAACGGAGGTGGTCAATCCTGGCTTGAGAATGGAGCAAATACCGCCTACATGAGATGCTCTCTGTCTGAAGGAGATGCTGTCCATAGCCTCACAGAAGAGAGTAAAAACTGCAGAAAGCGAGCATGAGGCTCGTGTAGATAGAGTGTTATTCGAGGAAACATTTAAGTGAGGTATAAACAACAGGTATTCAGTCACTCTTGTAGGTGCTATTAGCCCCATTAGGATCAAATACATTTCCGTCATGTTTTTCTACTCTCCACAGGGACCTAAGAAGCATCTTCTGGCATCTTTTTGTGATGTCATCTTAATTCCTCAAACAGGATCTACAAAAATATGTTTACAGGCTCTCCACTGCAACTACAGTGATGCTAAGAATTCCAGTGGCTTCTGGAATGAGGAAGACAGCATGAGAAGCTTGCGGCTTCCGAGCCAAACTCAAATGGGGAGCAAGACAAATGAACATTAATGAGAAAGCTGAGCTGATGAGGATGGTGGCAAACTCAAGTGCATTGGCCAACTAGAGAGACAGGATGTTCTGAACAAAAGCTGCTTCCAAGCCCAGCAGATTATGACCAGGAGGAAAGCAGGCTTCTAGATATTACAAGATTTTTAGAGAAATGAATACTTTCATTTTTTATCACAGAAGAGGCTATGTACACATGAGTGTAGTGCTCGCAGAGGCCAGAAGAGGGCATTGGGACCCCTGGAGCTGGAGTTACAGATGGTTGTAATCTGCCTGACATAGTTGCTGGAATCCAAACCTCAGTCCTCTGCAAGAGCAATATACAACCTTAGTGCTGAGCAAACTCTCCAATTCCTGATTAAAATTTCAAATCAATTCCATTGTTGAATATCATGTGTCAATTAAAACACATGTAAATATGATATAATTGATGGCCTGCTTGATTTCCATTTCTATCCTCAAAGAAAAACTGTCAGGTAAGAGAAAGGCAAGGAAGAAAGGAAGCCTGTGATGTGGTCAAGGTATCTTTAAGCACCAGAAGATAATAAAAGACCTGTATGTGGAAATCTGGGATACTATGAAAAGGTCAAACATAATAATAATAGGAATAGAAGGTGGAGAAGAAACACAGCTCAAAAACCCAGAGAATATATTTAGCAAAATCATAGAAGAAAATGTTCTCAATCTAAACAAAGACATGCCCATAAAGGTACAAGAAGCATACAGAACATCAAATAGATTGAATCAGAAAAGAAAATCCTCTTGGCACATCATAATCAAAACACTAAACATACAGAATAAAGAAAGAATATTAAAACAGGCAAGGGAAAAAGGCCATGTAACATAAAAAGGCAGACCTATTAGAATCACACCTAACTTCTCAGTGGAGACCCTAAAATCCAGAAGGGCCTGGATTGATGTCTTGCAGACACTAAGAGGCCACAGATGTCAGTCCAGACTACTATACCCAGCAAAACTGTCAGTCATGATAGATGGAGAAAACAAGGTATTTCATGACAAAGTCAAATTTTAACAATAGCTATCCCCAAACCCTGCCCTAGAGAAGGTACTAGAAGGAAAGCTCCAACCCTAGGAAGTTAACTGCACCCACAAAACAACAGGCACTAGGTAATCTCACACCAGCAAAACCCAAAGAAGGGAAATGATGCACACACACACACACACACACACACACACACTGACAACAACAATAACAACAAAATAACAGAAAATAATAATCATTGGTCATTAACATCCCTCAATATCAATGGACTCACCAATCAAAAGACACAGGCTAACAGAATGGATACAAAAACAGGATCCATCACTCTGCTGCATACAAGAAATACACCTCAACATCAAAAATAGACATTACCTCAGAGCAAAGGATTGGAAAAAGATTTTCCAGTCAAATGGACCTAAGAAGCAAGCTAGTGTAGCTATCCTAATACATAACAAAATTAATCAAAAGAGAAGAAGGGCATTCATATTCATCAAAGGAAAAATCCACAAAGATGATGTCTCAATTCTGAAGATCTATGATCTAAATGTAAGGGTACCCACATTTGTAAAAGAAACATTACTAAACCTTAAAACATGCATTGAACCCCACACAATAATAGTAGGAGACACACCACCCCACTCTCAGCGATGGAAAAATCATCCACACAGAAACTAAACAGAGAAATAATGGAACTAACAGATGTTATAACTCAAATAGACCTAACAGATATCTACAAAACATTTCACCCAGACGCAAAAGAATATACCTCCTCACTGCATGGAACCTTCTCCAAAACTGACCACATACTCAGTCTCAAAGGGAATCTTAACAGATAGAAAAAAAATTGAAATAACCCCCTGTATATTATCAGATCATCATGGATTAAAGCTGGATTTCAACAACAGAAAGCCTACAAATTCATGGAAACTGAACAACTCTCTACTGAATTACCACTGGGTCAAGGAAGAAATAAAGAAAGAAGTTAAACACTTCCTAGAATGAAATGAAAATGAGTGTACAACATACCCAAACTTAGGGGTCACAATGAAAGCAGTGCTAAGAAGGAAGCTGATAGCATTGAGTGCCTACATGAAGAATTTGGAGAGATCTCACACCAGTGACTTAACAGCACACCTGAAAGCTCTAGAACAAAAAGAAGCAAACTCACCCAGGAGGAATCGACACCAGGAAATAATCAAATTGAGAACTGAAATCAATAAAATAGAAACAAAGAGAACAATACAAAGAATCAATGAAACAAAGAATTGGTTCTTGAGAAAATTAACAAAATAAATAAAACACTTACACAAACTAACAAAAAGGCAGATATACAAATCAACAAAATCAGAAATGAAAATGGGGACATAACAACAGACTCCAAGGAAATTCAGAGAATCATTAGGTCATACTCAAAAACCTATACTCCACAAAATTGGAAAATCTAAAAGAAATGGACAAATTTCTTGATAGATAGCACTTACCTAAATTAAATCAAGATCAGATAAAATTTAAATACACAGATAACCCCTAAGGAAATAGAAGTAGTCATTAAAAGTATCCCAACCCCCAACCAAAAAAGCCCAGGCCCAGATGGTTTTAACACAGAATTCTACCAGACTTTTAAAGAAAATCTAATATCAATACTCTTCAAATTATTCCACAAAATAGAAACAGAAGAAACATTGCCAAATTCTTTCTATGGGGCCACATTCTCTCTGATTCCCAAACTACACAAAGACTCAACAAAAAAAAAAAGAGAGAGAGAGAATTACAGACCAATCTCCCTCATGAGTATTGATGCAAAAATACTGTATAAAATACTGACAAACCAAATCCAAGAATATATCAAAAAGATCATTGACCATGACCAAGTAGGCTTTATCCCAGAGAAGCAGGGATGGTTCAACATATGAAAATCTGTCAATGTAATCCACCACATACTCAGACTGAAAGAAAAAACTACATGATCTACTCATTAGATACTGAAAAAGCCTTTGACAAAATCCAACACCCCTTCATGAGAAAAGTCTTGGAGAGATCAGGGATACAAGGAACATACCTAAACATAATAAAAGCAATATACAGCAAGCCGACAGCCAACATCAAATTAAATAGAGACAAACTCAAAGCAATTCCACTAAAATCAGGAACAAGACAAGACTGTCCACTCTCTCCATATCTATTCAATATAGTGCTTGAAGTTCTAGCTAGAGCAATAAGATAACAAAAGGAGATCAAGGGGATACAAATTGGAAAGAAGTTAAACTTTCGCAACTCCTGAAATTGAAAAGTTTCTGTAAGACAAAGGACACCACCAATAGGACAAAACAGCAGCCCACAAAATGGGAAAAGATCTTCACCAACCCCACATCTAACAGAGGGTTAATTTCCAAAATATATAAGGAACACAAGAAACTAAATATCAACAAACTAATAATCCAATCAAATATGGGGTACAGACCTAAACAGAGAATTCGCAACAGAAGAATCTCAAATGGCTGAGAAACACTTAAAGAAATGTTCAACATCTTTAGCCATCAGGGAAATGCAAATCAAAATGACTCAGAGATTCTACCTTATACACATCAGAATGGTTAAGACTAAAAACACAAGTGACAGTTCATGCTGGAGAGGATGTGGAGCAAGGGGAACACTTCTCCATTGTTGGTGGAAGTGCAAACTTGTACAGCCACTTTGCAAGTCAGTGTGGTGGTTCCTCAGAAAACTGGGAATCAACCTACCACAAGACCCAGCTATACCACTCCTAGGCATATACCCAAAGGATGCTCAATCATACCACAAGGATACTTGCTCAACTATGTTCATAGCAACTTTATTTGTAATAGACAGAACCTGGAAACAACATAGATATCCCTCAACCAGAGAATGGATAGAGCAAAGGTGGTACATTTTTACAATGGAGTACTACTCAGATATTAAAAACAAAGACACCAGGAAATTTGAAGGCAAATAGATGGAACTAGAAAATACCTGAGTGAGGTAACCCAGACCCAGAAGACAAACGTGGTATGTACTCACTCATAAGTGGATATTAGCTGTAAAATAAAGGATAACTATGCTACAATCCACAGACCCAGAGATACCAGGTAACAAGGAGGGTTCAGGGGGGCATGACCAGATCTCCCTGGGGAGGGGAAATAGAAGAGATTTCATGAGAGGACTGAGGGCGGTTAGGAACATGAGCCATCAGGTTTGGGGGGCATGGAGGGAAGTACTGAAAGAGCACTGGAAGGGAGGGGGCATTTGGGGGTCAGGTAGAAACCTTGTACAAGGGAATCTCCCAGAAATCTACAAGGATGACCCCAGCTAAGACTGCTTGAACTCAGATACAGAGCCTGAATGGGCCATCTCCTATGATCAGATTGTTACCTAGCCCAATGGTCATCAGAGATGCCATCAGCAACATCCAGCAACTGAGGGAAACAGTTGCAGACCCACAGCCAAACATTAGTCAGATTTGGGGGAATCCTGAAGAAGAGGGAGAAAAAGGGTTGTAGGAGCCACAGGACTCAAGGACACCACAAGAAAACTCACAGAATCAACTAACCTGGGCTCATAGGGCTCACAGAGACTGAATCGACGACCAGGGAGCCTGCATGGGACTGACCTAGGCATGCTGCACATACGCTACAGTTGTGTAGCTTGGTCCTTTGTAGCATGAATCTTAGAAGGTCTTATTAATAAAATCAAACCTGAGGCCAGGTATTGGGGTGAAATGCTGGATGGTCAGAGAAACAGAATAAGCCACAGCTATCTCACCTCGCTGAATCCTCAGCTGGTCTTGTTTCCTCAGACTGGATGCCCCAAGCCCTCATCCAGAATGGGTCTCAGCTGAACTGCTGCTAGAAGCCTGAAAGCTTAACCAGCCACATGCTTCTCCAGGCCAAAGGCTTCTCCAGGCCAAAGATTCAATTATTATCCGACTAGCTTCTGAATCGGTGACCATTCTCTTTACTGCTGAAGCCAGTCTTTGTAAAAAATCTGTGAAAGATTCTTTTGGGCCTTGTGTAACTTTTGCAAATGACTCAGCTTTTTTTCCTGGTTCCTCAACTCTGTCCCATGCATTCAAGGCTGCCGTTCGACACAGAATTAAGGTTTGGATATCATATAGACATTGTGTTTGTAATGAAGCATATTGGCCTTCTCCAATAAGCTGATCCTGGCAGACTTGTATTCCTTTATCCCTCCATTGTTTTTCTATGTTTTTAGTTTCATCCTTAAAATAAATGTGCCACTGAATTTTCTGGCTTGGCTCTAGAACAGCCTGTGTCAGGTCCCGCCAGTCCTGTGGTGTAATCCTATTATATGTCGACCAAGAGTTTAACATTTGCTTTACATATGGGGAATGCATGCCATAAGATACTATTGACTCCTTAAACCTTCGTAAATCCATCATGTCAACTGGAGCCCAATTATTTTGTGTAGTCATTTGATCAGGCGACTGCTGTACGGTTACCGGATAAACTAAGGGTGACTGTGTGAAAACAGGCTTTCTCTCTGTAACCTTATGATCCACAACTTCACTCTTAATTTCTTCTGTCTGAGTTTTTCAGGTTTAACAAGTTTTTCTAAAACTGTCATCCTGGCACTTAAATTGACTATCTTTTTAAATAGTAAAATGAGTATAAACATAGTAACAAACTGCATAATCCGATCAATATTAATCATCCCATACAGTTGTTCCATTGTTAGACTGCCTAAAATTGCAAACAAAGCCCAATTTTCTTCCAACGCACACAGAAAACCCATTTTTTTTTAATGTGGAAAAAATTTTCTCTTTTAAATAGTTTCCTTTAAAATATCTGATATGTTAATTGACTTACCAAATCTGCGCAGAACAGTAGAATTCCGAGGGAATTTCAAAACAGCCACCTAGTGTCCAAGGTGAATCGAGAAAGAGAGAGAGAGAGAGAGAGAGAGAGAGAGAGAGAGCGCAAGAAAGCGAGCTACTAAAAGCTTAAATCCAGCCACGTGTTGCGGCTTGAGCGGAGTCAAGCCTGGGCTAAACTTCCTTAAACTCTGACCACGTGCGTTGGATTTACAGGCAGGTACCCTCTTCGGCAGGGCAGACCTGAGTTGTTTGTAGCACCGGCTTTAAGTTAACCGCTTGGGGCTACGGTCAGTCCGGCCTGAACCCGGGCTAGGGAGCCGGCCGCCTGGCCTAGGGAGCCGGCTGCCCGGGCGGGAAACCGGACCCGCAGCGACCCGCCGCAAGTCAAGCGTTTTCTTATGGATTCTTGTCACGTTGGGCGCCAAATGTAGATGTAACCAACCGCCTTATTAAATAAGAAACACAGAGCCAATGTAAAGATGAAAGCCCAAGAGGTCAGAGCTAGGAGCCTTACCCGCTGCCGCCAACTTCTTCCGCCAAGAGTCCTTCTTGTGGGACTCCTAACAATGGGAACAGGGACTGTCTGTGGCTCTTTTATTGGCTTTTGGGATCCTATTCCTCATACTGGGTCGCCTCAATACATGAAAAGGTGCTTAGTCTTACTGCAAATTGATACGTCATGTTTTGTTGATACTCATGGGAGACCTGCCATGTCCTAAACAGAGGCAGAGGAGGAGTGGATTGGGGGGTGGGGTGGGAACAAAGGAGGAGTGGAGGGACTAGAAAGAGAGGAGGGAGGGGAAACTGCAGTCAAGATGTAAAACAAATAAATAAGTAAATCTTACTGTGAGCTTAGGACTGTCCTGTCCCATTCTAATGTGGAGCACTCTGGAGAGAAATATCTCCAGCATCCCAGAAAGTCACCCAGAGACATGGAAATTCCATAACTGTCTGAGAGATAGTTCTGCAGTGCTGAGGGGGAACTCGCCACATCTATGGTAATCAATATAGTAACCACTAGCCTTATATGGTTAGAAAGTACTTGGAATAAAGCTGATGTGACTCCAAAGCTGGCTTTTCAGTTTTATTCTAGGGCTCTGAACTTCAAATGTTATCGCTGTAAGTGTCTAGTGACTGTGTGGTTCCAGAAGCTCCTCCAAGAGGCAGCTTTCAAGGTGTGGCAGGTCTCTGAATCACCTGTAGCATTTGTTAAAGCAGAGGGCTGGCTGCCACCTCCACACACTTTGAGTCTGTGGGCATTCCATATGGGACTCTGGCTTGGAACAAAGGACTGAGAGCAAGGTAGGTTTTGATGGTCCTGGCTAATGAAATGGGACCCTAGTCACATTGATCTTCAGGTTTCTAGGACAGAGTGTGGCCTTGGGAAGGGCAGAAGTAACAGCTGATGAAAGGAAAGGAGGGAGGGAGGGAGGGAGGGAGGGAGGGAGGGAGGGAGGGAGGGAGGGAGGGAGGGTGGGCCTAGAATCAATCCTTATATTGCCTCTACTGCGCTGGAAGAGCAGAGCAGGTGGAGTTCATCATGGCCATCAATAAGTCTGTGTTGTTTGGGAGGCGAGTTTTGCTTCTAAATCAGAGCACAATGCCTGCCTTCTTGGGTGGCCCTGGGTCTTAGTTCCACTCCAGCAGGAGGCAAAAGAGAAAATCCTGGATCATCATGACCGCTAGACACCTGGCAAAACCCCTATGTCAGGAAACTTGACTAATATTTCTCTTAATATGCATAGCATTCATCCTACAAATATGCTGTAAAATATCAGTTCAGGTCAACTGTAGCCTGGTGCCCTAGAACACACATATTTTACATACAGGAAAGAACACAGAGGCTCCTGGTCCTTCTACCTCTTTCCCATCTTAAACTAGGAATGTCAGGACTTGCTATTATAATACATGCAAGGAATTTCAAAGATATGACCCATGTGTCTTAACTCTAATGTTTAAATAAACCACTTCCAAGTGAGGAACAACATCTAACAGGCTTAGAGGAGCACAGAGATCGGGAAGGGGACCCTCAGACAACTACCAAACATTTCACATAATCCTGAAATTCACTTACATGGCATTTTCTCACTGGTCTGATGAGCAAAGTATCTTCAACTTCAGCAAAGTATTTACTTCCAGACGGAAAATGTATGCTTCCAGCCACTTGTGAAAAAAATGGAACATATGGCCCATTTTCCACATCCACACTCGTTTGTAGCTTCCCAGACGGACTCTAGAATTTGCCGTATGAGTCACACCAGGCAATGGTATGGCAGTGAATTTGACATATAGAAACTTGAAGTAGCCCTTGTACCCTTCTAGTTCTGGTTTCCTATACTTTCTTCTTAAAGTCCTTTGATAGAGAATGAGACATACGGAACAGAGTGAAACCTGCCCTATTTCCCATCTGATCCCCAGGTAAGTGAAAGAATTCAATCTGGAGGCCAGTCCTCCTTTGCAGCCTCGTGCCTGACAGTAGACTAAAATCAGTTTGCCAGACTGCAGCTCACACTAGCAGAACTGCCCATTAGGCCTATACACCCATGAGAAATAATAAAGCATTCCGCATGAGGCTTGTTACACAGCCACAACTAACTTTTGCACCATGCATCCTCAGTAGGATATCAGTTATTATCACTCAGTGCTAGATATGGCACTCAATACTTAGTGGAGATCCTATGGTAATAAAGCTGCTCATGTTCATCTGTCTACACTGCTGTTCTTATATTTATGTCCAGCTTTGCTAATGGAATCTATAAAATGAAAAAATTTGAAGGAAGCCAGGAGTTGGTGGCGCGCGCCTTTAATCCCAGCACTCAGGAGGCAGAGTCAGGTGGATCTCCGTGAGTTCGAGGCCAGCCTGAGCTACCAAGTGAGCTCCAGGAAAGGCGCAAAGCTATACAGAGAAACCCTGTCTCGAAAAACCAAAAAAAAAAAAAAAAAAAAAAAAAATTTGAAGGAAAGAATTGAAATCCTTGTTCATTCAGATATCAGCAAGTGATTGTCTCTTACTAAATCCAGTACAAGTTTACACATGCTAACTTAGGTTTATCACATGATCACAGTCCTGGAGAGTACCCTTTAAAGCAAGAAAATGAAAACCTCCTCCTTGGGTGCATCTGTCCATTCCCTTGCCGTCTGGCTGTTGTGTTCCATTTTACAACACCCAGGGGTACAAATTGTCCGTCAGCATCAGGCAGGCAGCCTGATGGTCTTAACAGGACCCCTGCTGATGTGTGTCTCTGTTCTCCACTCAGCTGTCGCATCCTTGAGGCTACTGGTCTAAAGTTACAGGACAGTTTCTAACTTTGTGCCTGTCCCAAGGCATCAGGACCAGGGCACATGATCTGTAATTTATGAGGACACCCACGGAGCTGTCACTTGCAAGGCAGGTGTTGAGAAAATGGCAAGCAGCTCTAGGAAAGAAAAGGACTGTGACCTCATCCTTGAATAATGGTGGCCAACCTAGTCATGGAAGAAAGCATTGATATAAGCGAGCTTTAAAAATAAAGCAATGGCTCGCCTTGCTGAAGGCGCTCTCTCTACAATTGAGCACCACAGAGTTCATCAAGTGATCTGGAAAATGAGGTGAACTTTATGGTCTAGGGCTGCTGATGTACTTTTCAACTGCACTTCGAAACCTAAACTACCAATTCTGGGTGTCTTGTGAGAACAACTCAAAGTTCAAATTCTCCCCAAATTGCAATTTGTCATGCTCTCTCTAAAAGAAATTATGTAAAATGGAAACCAGAAGTCAGTTCAAGTGAGAGGAAAGGAACTGAGAACAAGACTTGCTTCCCCAGCTAATCAATACTCCCGAATTGAGTGTCTTGTGAGTCGTATGTTAGCTGTGCAATAGTTTCGTGACAGAGCCTAGGGTACAGGTCAGTGTTGAACTCATGCTTTGAATGTACAAGGCCCTGGATTAAATCTGCAGGAGAAAAGCATCAACTAAACTTGGCGTCATCTCAGCCTATTCATATCTCAATGGACACTTGTATTTCAGAGACTAAGAAAAATTAATCTAATTGATTTAAACAGAGAAGCCAGCTATCTGCAGGCAGAAGTAGAGTGAAAAGTCTCTGGCTTTTGCAGAGCACCCCCAGGCACACTCGGGTGGCTGCCCGGGATGGAAAGAGTATCAGCTCAGATGCAACCTGAGCCTTGAGACCAGATGACATCATGAGGAAAAGGCTCCAGGACTTCAGAAACATTGCTTACCGATAGGCAGCTCAGCTTTCCGTCTTGGGTCTGAGAGTTCCAGTGGGATATCTGGGTTACAGAGCAAATCCAGCCAAGTTCACACCATGGGAAAGCCACCATGAGCCTAGAGACTCAAATAACCGGCTGCTTGCTGGCTGCCACAGGAGCTTCCACGTCGCCGACAATATTACAAGCGTTTTCCCTTCCTTTGGTGAAGACAGATCACTTGGGCAGGGACTTCTCCTCAAGACATTCTTACAGTCTTCCTATCGTGAAACCCTTCCCTCTTTATAACCTGCACTCTGGTATTTAAGGGCCACATTCTTACAGATTTCTATATATGTAGCCAATGAATAAATAGCCAGCGAGTTGCCCATGACATAAGCCATTGTGTCCTGCACTTTCCTGCTGCTATCCTAAGAGATCAGAGCTGAAAAGAACAGTTAAGGAGGTTCTGGACAACCCCAAGCCATTTTTCTGGCCCTTAGCCTGGAAAAACTCCTGACAGAAAGCCTGTCTGGTGCCCTTGGCAGAGTCCCACAAGATCTAGTAAAATGCCAAAGTGGAGGCATCATGACATTAGGAGGGATACATTCTGCAAGCAAGAGCTACACGTGGCCACTACCACACTTCGGGAAATGTTCGTCAAACTTTGGGTGACTAGATCGCAAGTATTAAGCAGGAATATTTGATTACTAATTGCTTGGAGGTTTTCCACCTTGCTGCCGTCCTCCTTAGTTAGCTGTCTCCTCAAGTTAGGAATAGAACCTTGGTGGAAATCAGGGGAGACACCCGGCTATTCGTTTCTTTATTTGCAGGAATGTATTCTCCTCATAAGAAAAGAAAAGAAACTTGGGTAAAAGACTCTAAGACTAAATTTTACTAAATTTAGTAAAGACTCTAAGATCCTTTTACTAAACTAACTTTAGTAAAAGACTCTAAACATCTTCCGGTTTACACACTTTATATTTGGAGACCGAACGAGTGGCATAATGGTCAGGCGAGTCTGTAAGACATGTTGAGGGAGCATGTATGACTAAGCAACATAAGTAAACAATACAGATTTCAATGAGGGAGCTTTTCCAAACCAGAGCATTCTAAATGACAAACTCCTCCTGCTCTCGGACCAATATGCACCAAGTAAGGATGTTCCTAAAAACATAAACCGTCTCTAGGGTATGTTATCTCAAGGTTTATGAAATCGTCTCACATTTTATCGGGATATTAATGTAATTTAAATTGAAAGACTGTCAAGTTTTTCCTCACCTCCAACACTTATGTTAAAAGAACAAGGCTCCTCAGTTAGGGGTGGGACACCCTAAGCCCCTCCCACATCCTGGCTGTGATTGTGGCTGGCTTAATCATGTGTGGGTCTTACAGGTACCGTCACAGTCAAGGTGAGTTCATGTGGGCAATGGCCCTGTCATGTCCCACAAACACTCTTTTGCTGCAGGTGTTCACCACCTCTGGTTCTTACAATCTTTCTGGAAGTCCTACAGCTAGCTGAGGAACTGCTGGTGATGGACGGCTGTTCAGAGAGGGGCACTTTTCTTCAGCAGGGTACCCCTTGAGTCTACCCATGCTTCAGTACATGACCCTACACCATGAACATACAGGAAACACTGAGTGGACTCAGAGTATTTTAAAAATAAAAAAAAAGTCCATAAAGTTGAGAAGGAAAAGTGGTAGGGGGAGAAAGGAGGAATTGCAGAGGGAGGACTGGGTGGGGAATTTGATCAAAATATATTATACGTATGTAAGAAATTCTCAAACAATAAAATGGGTGAGGAAAAGGAAGGCCATGAAGTTGTGAAGGAAATGTGCTTGGAGGGGCTTAGGGGAAGTTGGAGGGGAGAGCTGGGATGAACTTGATCAAGACATATTCTATCTATATATGAAATTTTCTTTTTTATTATTTAAGACTATTTTTAACTTTAAATATATTTTATTATATTCTTCCCCTCCTTCCAAGTCCTTCCAGACCCTCTTCCCTCCAACCTGCTCAACTATTTTTTAATTTATTTTTTTAAGTTTTTTTTTCATTCTATATAACAATTCTGGTTCCCCCTCCCTCCCCTTATCCCACCCCTCTACCTCTCCCCATCCCACCCCCAATTCACTCCTCAGAGAGGGTAAGGCCTCCCTTGGGGAGTCAACAAAGTCTAGCATACTAAGTTGAGGCAGGACCAAGACCCTCCCCATTGTATCAAGGGTAAGCAAGGTATCCCACCCTAGGGAATGTGTTCCAAAAAGCCATTTCATGCACCTGGGATAAGTGCTGGTCCCATGCCAGGGGCTCCCCCAAACAGATCTAGCCACATAATTATTATCCACATTCAGAGGGTCTAGTTCGGTCCTATGCTTGTTCCCCAGCTGACAGGCCAGAGCTTCTACCAACTTGGGTCATCTGTCTCTGTGGTTTTCCCCATCATGATCTTAACCTCACTTGCTCCTGTGATCCCTCCTCCCTCTCTTCAACTGAAGTCTAGAAGTTCAGCCCGTTGTTTGGTTGTGTATCATTGCACCTGCTTCCATCAGTTACTGGATGTAGGTTCTAGGATGACAATTAGGGTAGTCACTAATTACAGGGGAAGGCCAGTTCAGGCACCCTCTCCACTATTGCTAGTAGCCTAATCTGGGGTCATTCTTGTGGATTCCTGGGGATTTCCCTAGCACCAGATTTCTCCCTAACACCGTAATGGTTCCTTCTACCAAGATATCTCTTTCATTGCTCTCCCTCTCTGTCCCTAATTCCACTCAGTCCCTTCTGTTCTCATCCCCCATCCCTTCCCTTCTGCCCCCCTCCCAGTTTACCCAGGAGATCTTAACTATTTTCCCTTCCTGGGGCCCTCCATGGGTGTCGCTCTTAGGGTCTTCTTTTTTACCTAGCTTCTCTACAACCCACCCAACTTTAAGTTCTTTCTAAAAAAACAAAAACACAATAGGACAACAAAACCCTTCAAAATCAAGAAAACAAAAATAAAATCACACTCAAAAACAAACAAAAACAACCCACTAAGCTTTAGCCAAATAAAAGCACACACATATAAAAACGAAACAAAACAAAACTGTGGAGTCCATTATACATTTGTCAACTACTTCTGAACATGAGGCCTGTCCTTGAGTGGCTGATACATGTATGAAATTTTCAAAGAATAATAAAAAATATATTTAAAATTAAGGAACATTTTTAAAATCTAACTAATACCTTTTGTTGTTGTTGTTTTGAGACAGGGTTTCTCTGTATAGTTTTGGTGCCTGTCCTGGATCTCACTCTGTAGACAAGGCTGGCCTCAAACTCACAGAGATCTGCCTGGCCCTGCCTCCTGAGTGCTGGAATTAAAGGCATGCACCACCTAATATCTGCCCAGCCTAATATCTTCTTATTACCAGGCTAAAACTTCAAAATATACATGTTAATGCTCAGCTAATTTTTCCACTCTTATATAGTCCAGGATCCCCTGCCTAGGGAATGATCTACTCATAGTGGACAGGTTTTCCCACCTCAATTAACACAATCAAGATACCCCTTCACAGACATGCCCAGGGCCCATCTTCCACATAATTCTAGATTCTGTCAAGTTGACAATTAACACTAAGATCA
>CABHPH010134750.1:0-35227 GCA_902168325.1 Peromyscus nudipes | reverse complement strand
TGTCCCCCAATATACTGTGTCTCCCAATAAAATTTACCTGAGGATCAGAGGAAAAAGCCAGCCATTATATTAACATAGAAGTCAGGCAATGGTATCACACACCTTTAATCCTATCACTTAGGAGGCAGGGATCTGTCTGGATCTCTGTGAGTTCAAGGCCACACTGGGAACAAAGCCAGGCATGGTGATAGTTAATCCCATCACTAACCATAGAGGTCTGGAGGTCTGTACAGACAGACAGGAAGTGACAGAGCTTGGGGGGGAAGAGGAAGTCATGTAGCTGGGCTGAGAGAGCAAATGAGAGAACAGAACAGAGAGGCACATAGGTGTGGGTAGACAGGAAGTAGCTCACTTTAGAAGCTGCAGAGTTGGTGGGGTGAGGTTAGCTGTGGCTTGTTCTAGTCCTCTGATCTCTCTCAGGCTTTAACCCCAATTTCTGGTTCCGAATTTCTTTTTTTTTTTAATTAATAAGACCACTTAGCAACTTGTCTATAATAAAGCATATAATACATTAATGCAATATGAATATACTTACATGCTAGATGGTTTTGTGTTAAAGAAATATCACTACTATTCAATATGCAATGTCTTAGTTAATTTTCCTGTTGCTGTCATTGAAAAAAAAAAAGTAACAGCGACTTAAGGGAGGAAGGGTTCATTTTAGCTCATAGTTTGTGTCCCCTTAGCAAATTCATCGTTAGTCTTGTATTTTTTTACATTATACATTTATTCGCACATATACATAACAGTAATAATGAAAGAAAAAGAGGCCATGCATTGAGTGGGAGCTGGAGGAGAGGAAGGGGACAGCGGAGGGGTTTTGGAGGAAGGAGAGGGAAGGGAGAAATGATGTAATTGTATTTTTAATGAAATGAAAAAAATCTTGCTCTTCATTCCTTTCTTTGATTTTGCAATTCCTTCCTGTGGCATAGCTGGGGACATCAGTGCTGACTTAAGTAGCAGAGCTGATGACTGAGCAAGGAAACGAAATTTGGATTATAAAATTCTCGCTTCAATGAAAATTCCTTAAAAAAATGAAAAAATGCTGCTTTTGTCAGTGTGAAGACAACTTTCTTTAGTCAAGTAATCCTTCTGTATTTCAGTTACTTGAATTGTATTACTCCGGACACTGACTGATAGATACGAAATTTGCAGGACTCTAATTGCACCATCTACTTTGATATTAAGCACCATTTCCTTCCCCAAAGTTATATATTGGTAGGAATCTGTAAAATTCCCTAGTGTGTTTTTATATTTTAACTGTTGTAAGTGGTATACAAGGATGTGTGCTTACAGATCCCAAAATAAAAAGACTTGTTTGGTTTTCATTTCTTTTTAGGATGGTATCTATCATGGTCACAAGCACATTCTCCTCCTCTAAAATACTTGATGGAAAGAAGGAATCTTGGATTTCAAGTGTGAGCAGAGCTGTTATCATGTCGTTCTTGCACGGAATAACCTTAACTTGTGTACTTGACACCAATGGCAGACTTGATCGTTACTTCCTCTGCAGGCCTGATTTCCCCACTTCCCTTCTACACAGTAGGTTTATCTTCAAACACCATGACAAATGTGTAATATGTGGACACAATGCTTCTTATCTGCTGGCATGAATATCCCCATGCTGTGCACCCCCATCCCTGTTTCTGTCCCTCCCCCACTTACTCTGTGCCCAGAGACAGCTATGAAAACTAGAACTCCACTTAAAAGTCTCTCAGGTATTTTCTGTGTCCGAATGTACTTTTTCTCAACCATATATTACTTGTCACTGGTTATAAAACCTCTAAAATTTTTAATCCTAGGAGCCTCGGCCATATAATAGCCATAATTAGGACATGTTTCCTCAATTCATCTTTTTAAGGGTCTTGTCAAAAGAAAATGATACCCGGCACTCTTAAATAGAACTATAATAACTTTGGGGACCACTGTTTCCTGCAAGCCACCAACCACAAATTACCTTAGTTTCATGGGACATTGGGAAATGTTTTTTTCCATGAACTAAGATCTGACTGCTATATCCTTAACCTAGTACACAAAAATGTATATATCCAATAACATACATAAAAGCAACACTAGAGTTCAAGAAGATCACAATCTATAATCTGGTCTATCTGTGCAACTAGTACAGAGTTAAATAAACACCCAAAGTCTCAGTCTTTCTTAGGAAAAAATTTAAAATATTAATTTTAATAGAAAAAAATTAGTCTTATAAAATAGGGAAATTTGCAGTATTTAGAGATTTAAACAACACTCATTAGGGCTGCTCTATGTTATGCTGCTGTATTAGAAAAGTAGAATTGGATGGAACACAGAGTTTGCACGCTTCATGGTCCCCAGTTGATGGAGTCCTAACTAAAACAGTCTCCCAGTCTCTTTCTTTGGAGAAAGGTTTGGGTGAAAGTCAATGACTACTAATTCTGAATGCAAAATGTCATTAGAAGCAGGGGCAGGAGAAGCAGCAGCAGCAGCTAGCAACAACAAAAACAAAAAAGCATATGGATACCTGATGTAGTGACACTTTAAGGAGAGGCTCCAATTATATGGGAACATGCATGCCGACTGTCTGTGTGAATGTGGAAACACACAACCATGACAAACTCCTGCAAGCACCACTTTCCATGAGTGTGCAAAAGATCCATGACCTCACCGCCATGCTTCGTCTTAAACATGTGTATCACTTAGCAAAGGAAATTACTTGCCCCGCCAGCAAATGTAAGTTACTTAGTCCTAAACACTCTCTGAATATCTTTGTTTGTCAGGCTATTCAATAGGGTATGAGGACATCTTCCTGGCTGTGATTCTTGTATCTTGAAATAAAACTCACTTGAGACGTGACCCGTCGATGATTAAGTGCAATCCTGATTACACTAGAGCAGGAAATGATGAGTGGGACATTTCAGCATCCACAAAGGACCTTTCCAATGGTTGACTTCACCATGACAATAAACAGCAAACCTGAGTATGTCCGTGCTATGCTATGCTTTGATGGGCACCTCTCATGTTTTCTAGTTGCCCTCGACTTTAAATATCTTTTCATCATTTGTAAGTTCTTCTGTTAATAGCACATACACCTTTTACTTCCTGTTTCCTCTTCTGCAAACTTAAGGATGTGTCAAGGATGCTAGTAATTAGAAGCCCCAATAATAGATTTCACCTTAGAGAAACAAAAATGAAGGTGGAGTTCCTGATAGAGAGTCAGCTCTGTGGAGTTCCTCGAAGCCATGTTCTGTGTGTCATCCTGTGTTCAGTGGGATGAACACACTCTGGACCAAGTGGAGGGGGTATCATGCTTTGGACTTTGATGGTAGCAATTCAGACTGTTTTAGTGCCCCAACTTTTCCAATGTTTCTGTTAGCTCTCCAACGTCATTTTACTAAATTAACGTTCTAGGGGAAAAAAAATCAACTACTGATAATGCAAATGCAGATTGTGGGGCCTCAAAATATCTCTGGTTGGGTCACTCCTCCACAACAGGTGAAGAAGTTAATTCCCAAATGTGAAGAGATTTAGCAGGCACAGAGCCTTAGGAAATCATGGAAATTAAACCTAGCTTGTAGCCTGTGTGAATCAAGAGCCCATGCTTGTTTGTAGCACACCTACACGTTATGGGGTGACATAACACACCCCAGGGGCACAGCATACCTAGCGATATATAGCATAGAAAATTCTACAGACTTGAAGGAAGGAGATGTGTGTGTATATGGAACCCAGAATAGTGTAAACATGTACACTGGAGTCCCCAGGACTGTCGCCGTTTTCATGACTGTGCTTCCTAAAGCTATTAGTCAGGTTACATGGCAAGCTTCAATTTGTTTGTATTCAACTGTCATAAATTTGTTGAATACTCATTCTGTGCTAAGCACTGAAGAAAAGGCAATCCCTAGGAAAGATATTAAGTACAGATCCATGCTTCCCATCTAATATTTGCTATCACTGTGACACTAAATCATGGGCCTTCAATGGATTATTAATCACATTATTATTGCTTTCAAAAGTGTTGCAATTTAAATGCCAAATTATATTATAGTCCTAAGGGCATTGTCCAATGATGTAGCCTTCACAAAGTTATACTAAATTAATAAAGAACGGGAGAACTGTCATGGGCATACTATGACATTTAACCAGTCCTTTGAGAAAGGTCTTGGATAGAGACAAAACCAATACAGAATTCCTCTGCTGAGTAGGGGTCTCTCAGTACTACAGTTTGGCTGTGATGTGTCCCCCTAAATGGCTCATGCAGTGAAGGCTTGGTCAACCAAGCAAGCCGTGTTTAGAGGGTGTGGAGGAGACTAGATCAGCATTTGAGCATGGAAGGTGGTACAAATGTGGAAGACTGTGCCATATCCTAGTTCCATGTCTGCTGAACTGATAAAATATCCTGAGAAGAAACAACTTGTGGGGAAAAAAATTCTTTTTTCGTTGTTTTTGATTGCTTTGTTTTTTTTTTTTTTCTCACAATTCTAGGTCGTGGGGAAGTCAAAGCAGGAACTGGCGTCATTTCACACCTGGAAGTTTTGAGAGAATATATGATGCATGTATGCTCAATACTAAGCTAGCTTTCTCTTGTCAACCCGTGGACTAATATCATCTGCTTTCAGGCTGGGTCTTCCCACATCATTTAAGACAATCAAGACAATCCCCTACAGACATTCCCACAGGCCAACCTGATCTAGGCAACCCTCTACCTAGGGGATCCTAGAACTCATTGGGGAAAAAAACGCATTGGACAAGGGCAGCCCTAAGAAGATATACCGGTCCCTGGCCCCTTCAGGTCATTCTGTGGGCTTCTAAGGTGTCATGGACTGAAATGCCTCTTTCAATACATAGTCCTGCTGTCCTGGTGTTTTTCCTCACTTCAGGGCCCACAGTAGTGAATCCAGCTGACTATGGACCTCTGAGACCGTGAAGCAAAATTGATATCTCTGCTTTTAAGTTATCTGTATTAGACATGCACTACAGCAATAGAAAGAACTGCCTAACACACTCAGTGACCAATCCTCTTTGTAAATGAAATAGTTCTTCAAATCAAGAACGAATGGAAATACATGAACTGTGAACCAATGGCTGAGGGGACCCCAACTGGATCAGGCCCTCTGAATGGGTGAGACAGTTGATTGGCTTGATCTGTTTGGGAGGCATCCAGGCAGTTGGACCGGGTCCTGGGCTCAGGGCATGAATTGGCTGTTTGAAACCTGGGGCTTAGTAGAGACCCTTGGCTCAGCCTGAGAGGAGGGGACTAGACCTGCCTGGGCTGAGTCCACCAGGTTGATCTCAATACTCGGGGGAGTCTTTGCCCTGGAGGAGATGGAAATGGGGGTTGGGCCGGGGGGAGGGGGGTGGGACGGGAGGAAGGAGAACGGGGGACTCTATGGCTGATATGTAAAATATGTAAAGTTGAATTATATTGTAAAATAAAATAAAATAAATTTAAAAAAAAAACGAATGATCCTCTGGGATTACTCAGCTTTCAGGCCAGAGTATAATCATTTTAGGGCTATCACAGACAAAACACACGCATACCTATATGTTTCCCCACATATAGAGATCTACACAGACCGATATGAAAAATGAAAACAAAAACTTCTTTATTTCAACATCAGAAACGCAATTTTTTATTATTGATGTGTCACCGAGAAATTCTTATTAATATTCTTTATTTGCACATCTGTAATTGACTTTTTTAAATGATGAGCTCTTTGCCACCTAACTATCAAAATACATCAGTCAAAAGGGAAGGTAATTTGTATATAGCCCAATTATATTGTGACAGGTAAATTACTAAGGCATCATCTAAGTTTTGTGTAAACAGAACTTTCTTTTTCAATTAATGGCAATGGCTCCCTCTTTACTTGCTCCTTGGGAATCCTGTTGGAATGCAACAAGAGCTCCCACAAAGTGGCGGCATTTATCTGGGTCTGAGAGTGAACAAAACAAATAGATTAATATAAATGAGATTTAAATGATGCTACGGCAGGATCCAAGCTCGCTTAAGTCTGTGTCTTTACTCAGGTTTATGTGCTTTAGAATATTGGCTTTCCTCGCGCCCTCCGGATTCACTGTGTTGCTTTGACTGAAGCAGTTCTATTGTATATTTATGATTTATGTCCTGCCTGCTTCCAAACTAGGCTAGAGGCAGCTTGCCACAAGATGCAAGTATAAATGTAGTATTAGCAACAGAGAGAGATGACGGCGATATCAATGTAGATATATAAAAAAAAAATGCCCACAGGAAAGTTTAAATGAAAATGAACAGAGAAAAGAAAATTTATGAAGAAAGCAGGTGATGGCTGTGTCAGGAACCAATTTGAAGTTTATTCAGGACTCCCCAGCAGCCAAGATAAAAAAGGGAAACAAAATTGATTCCATAGCATCTTAGTCTGCCAGGTGCTCTCCTGGAAAATTAATCATGGTCATTTCTAGCAGGATGCCCATCTTGGATGGAAAGCTGGTTCACGGAGAAGGGGAATTTAATGTGTCAATCGTGGCTTCAATGTTATCTTCAGAGGTTAACAATGCCAAGCCTATGTATTACCCTATGAAAACCAAGACTGAGGAAACTCAAATTGCCAAAATGAGAATAATAGGACACGAAGCGGGTCCCCTTTTCTCATTTCCATGGGGTGTTTTAAAGAAAACCACTTAGTTTCTAGTATCATTTTCTTCATTTCAAAAATACTGTCTTGTAACAATCCCAAAGATAGCAATCCATTGCCATCAGGCACTAGTTAGAAGGCTAGGACCTGAAAAGTGTCATATGGGTTTTATTTCATCTATGTACTGTATGGGTTTATGATATATGCAGACATGTGTGTATGGATACACATGGCCGTACACCACCAGAGGCCTGAGGAGGGCATCAGCTGTCCTGATCTATCACTTTCCACCTTTATTCTTTTGAGACAGGGTCTCTTGATGAGTCTGGAACTAATATGGCACCCAGCAAGCTCCATGTGAGCTCCATCCATTCACAGCCCTAGAGTTATAGGCACTTGTTTACCCATGTCTGGATTTTTTTTTTTAATGAGCACCAGAGATTTGAATTCAGGTCCTTGCACAGCCAATACTCTTTCCAATCAAGACAGCTGCATAGCTCCTCATATTGATTTTGGTCCCTGTTGTCATTATTAATGTAGTTGTTGAACACCATGGAAGAAGAAAAAAAGCCTGGAGATTCGCATACACCCCCCATTGACATGAGCAGCATTTCTCACTGAAGCCAAATTTCTCAAGAACCTCTAAATTCACTGTAAGTCCCACCAGAGTTGAAGAAGCTCAAACACCAAGAAACCTTGGTGGACAACATCGATTTCTGGAAGGCAGCTAGAGAGCTCTGATCAGCCAAGGAAAAAGATGAAGGAAAAAGAAGAGAGCCAGTGCAGAACAGCTCTTGGTGTCCACCCTGCCCTGTGTTCCTAGTGGGTCCTTTACACTCTGTCTTCCTCTCATGGGGCATCTGTGCTGCAGTGCTCTGAGACAAATTAGGTGGACAGTGGCAGTGAGAAATTTCTTAATTTGTAACTCACCATCTTAACATTTTAGGTAAGAGGCAGACTTCAGAAATACACTGTCTATAACTTTGTAAAATTCAAAGGATATGTGCAACATAGATCCTGTAAGCATCTAATAATATCATGTATGATATCCTTTTGGATACTACATGCGGTTATTTTAAATCATTATCTCATTTAATGGTCTCAAAGGCTCTATGAATGCTGTGATGCCCATTTTACACAACAATAAACTGAGTCTGAAAGACAGAGTTGAAGCCTTAGTTTGAAGTTCATTTGGTAAGGGGAGCTTTTCTCTGTGTGCTACCTAATGTGTCATGCCTAAGTGATTTCATATTGATGAGCTCCGCTTTTTGCTTCTAGCATTTACTAGATATAACATTCTCTCGCTCCTCCTCTAAAACATGATCGTCTTCAGAGGCAGAAATCTCTATCTTTCCTGCCTCATGATGTAACAATACAGCCACAAAACCAACTGTGGGATGAATAAATGAACATAGGAATACATTATTTTGAAGTGCAGGCAGCTAAAAATGCTTGTCCATGACAACCTATTAGATTTTATTTTAGCTTTTGGCTACAGGAGACATTAAGCCAATTATGAACAACTCTTCTGCACTAGGAAGAGTTTATTTCAAATAGAGAGCAAAAGCATGAAATCGTTTTCTATAGGTCGCCAAAGACAGCCTTAATATATTTTAAAAATGACAGACAGCTTTGGAATTTCTGTGGCCACTTCATGATATTTGGCCCTTTGATCCTTGAAGTCTTTTAGCTCTATTTGATTCAAAGTGTGACTGAAAGCATGAGAGAAAATGAATTGTGCCAATAAATATTTACTTTCATCTCTTTTCTGTATGCTCCTACAGCTGCTTCCTCTGAGCTGTTTTAAAGATGGAAATTAGTCGAGCAATTGAAAGGATTTGTGGATAGGTAAGCAAAAGAAAACATTTCTAAAGTACAATATGCATTCATCTGCTATACGGTACCTTTTGTGAATTGCCTCTGAATGGCTTCAAATGTGGCAAATGAACCTCAAGAAATTCAACAAACCCAATTCAAAGAAGTGGTAAAGCACTTTTGTGGAGAAAGTTGTTAGGTTACCTTTGCCTCTGAGACTTCAGTACCTTTCCTTTACGGCTTCTACTTCCATGATGAGATAGATACACATGTACACACACATACACACACACACACACACACCCTTTTCTTTTGACTTGCTCTCTTATGACTCATATACAACCCACTGGCTGACTTCCAATGACACCCTCTTATTCCCACACTGCTGTATTACACAGGCTGTTCTTCCCTCTCCTTTGCTCTCAAGAGATAATTATTTTTACATTTGCTTATATCCCACTCTATTGCCTTCATCTACTTAGCTTTCTTACTTTCTTACTTAAGATCCGTGACAGCAAACTTCATTTTACTAGTATCTTAATCTCCTATGACCAACCAAATGCCTGGTGAGTAACATGATTTAATCTAGTATGCTGCTTGAAGACCCATGATGGTAGAAAGGTCTGGGCAGGATATAGTCAGTAGAATTCTACCTGTTAAAGCTCTGCCATGATTCTGATACTCAGTTTCCATCAATATAAGATCCTAAGCTTGAAACAAAGTCAGGGGAAGGGCAAGGGGCTGTGCTGGCTGGAAAAGACACAGGGAAGGTAGCGGTGTTGGGAAAATACGTCCTTGGTAGTGCAATAGGGATCAATTACTCCTGGACAGTAAAAGAACATTTCAGGAAATACTTTAGAGGAAAAACAGATTTGGTTAAACTCTAGGGGTGTTTATATGAAGGCTCCAACACCATCACTTTGGGGCAGTCTTTTGGTTTAATTAATAACTAATAGTATTAGGCCTTCTTAGTTTTCATATTCACACAGCAGTCTGTAAGGATGTACAGACAACAAGAAATAACAAAAGCTTACCACAATAAGAAAAACACATACAAACAAGTAAATCCCAGGAATGTATCTTAGTTAGAGTTTCTATTGCTGTGAAGAGACACTGACTATACCAACACTTATAATGGAAAACATTTAACTGGGGCTTGCTTACAGTTTTAGAGGTTCAGTCCATTATCATCATAGTGGGACATAGTGGCATGCAGGCAGACATGGTGCTGGAGAAGAAGCTGAGAGTGCCACATCTTGATTGACAGGTAACATGAAGGGAACTGAGTGTCACCCTGTGTGTAGCTTGAGCATAGGAGACCTCAAAGCCTGCCTAGACAGTGACACACTTCGTCCAACAAAGTCATACCTCCTAATAGTGCCACTCACTTTGGGGGCCATTTTCTTTCAAATCACCACAGAATGTGAATGACTGAAAGAAAATTTTCAGGTATGTCCCCAAATACCAATTCTATGTTATGCCAGCATTGGACAGGAAACAGAACTGAATCCAGGATAGTTGAAGCAGTAATAACAAAGAGTCAAGGCGATAGAAGATAAGCTGATTTTCCAATAGTTTTGTTTGACTAAATTGAGTTTTCCATGCAAGCAAGTTCTCTAGGGATGGTGAATTAATAATACTAAACGATGCATTAGTAAATACACGTATTATGTTCTTACCTAGTATGTGAATGGAATGGAATGTCCTACTGTGGTGTTGCATTCTTGATCTTAGACCTGCTGTATTTTATGATCATTAAGCCTTGTGTTAAATAATTTATCCAGGTATTTTTAAAATTTAATTAATTATAATTCATCCCTGGATCCTACTAATTGTTTGTTGAATGGTGCACAGGTGAATAAAAGGCACTCTGGAACATTAGCCATTTCAGCCAAGCCTTCCACACACTTTGCACACATTGACTTACTGCCTACCTTAGGGTTTTAGCTGAGTTTTGCTTGCCTGGTGCCTTCACACATGTAAAATAAGCTTAGATGCTGCACTTACTCCTCCTTCATAGGAGAGATCCCTCTCATCCTTCAATACTCAACTCAAGCACAACAGACTACCTGGCTCTGAGAAACTGTTCTGATGTTCCACACAGCATGATGTCCAAACATCCTGATCTCATTTCACTCAGAATGTAAATTACCATGCTTATGACTCAGAACTTTGTCTATTTGTAGAAAGTTTCTGGCATGGTTTGAATGTCATCAGAATCACTATTTATTCAAATACTGTGCCTGTGGTGACATGAGAGACTACACATGTAGCATGTTTGTGACTTTGATGTTTTGTAATTGAAATTTATTGTGCTTACTAATAATAAATAATGGATTCCCTGTATAGTTGACATTTGGGAGAGATTCTTCATATGCGTGTTTCTTTGCTCATTTAACTCTTAATTATGTATACTTTCATTCTCTCCACTTACATTCTTGTGCATTTGTTGTATGTTTGTTTTTCATATATTATTAACCACGTGTGGTAATTTTTAAACATTACTTTAAAATTGGTGTTTAATAGTAGATTAATCAAGTATTATTTCTTATGAGAAAGTTTGCAATCTATACTGATATATTATTCTCTGGATAAAGCTTCAGCTCTGCACTGGGAGTTTCAGGGTACTTTTAAAAGTATTGTAACTTTATTTGTTTATGCAGCTTTACCTTGTTGACACTAAAATTAAACATAACATTTTTAGTTTCGCTATTCCGGGGTTTATACATTTGTATTTATGTCATCTATTATTTCTAATGTGTATGATAGCTCTATTTTATTTTTTAAAGATTTGTTTGGGTTTTTATTTGTTTGTTATTTACATGTGTGCTTCTCCTGCACCTATGCCTGTGTACCATATGTGAACCTGGTGCCTGAAGTCAGAAAAGAGTATTAGATGCCCTGGTACTGGAGTTACAGAGAACTGTGAACTGCCATGTGGGTGGTGGGAACTGGACCCAGGTTTTCTGCAAAAGCAGCAAATGCTCTTAACAGCCGCGACATTTTATTTGTTAATTGTTTGTTTGCAGTGGAGTTTTAGTCTTGTTCTAATAGGTTGATTCTAGTGTTAGTGATATCCTAACATTCTGCATATCTTATTTGCATACAAGCACAAACGTATTTGTGGAAAGCACTCCCTTATAGATCTACAAATGCAAATCAAATGCTATGTGATGGTTTCATTAAAGAAATTATGGAGAATTTATTTTCTCTTAATCATTGTATGGAATTATCTTCCTATTTGGTGGATGCATTTCATTTACAGAACATTTATGACACATTTCTAACAAAAAAAGAAAGTATTGAGCTCTTTTCCTTTTGTGCACACAGTTATCTATGATGTATTACATTAAAAGTACTAATTCTGTCATCAACTATTCACTGAGTGACTTCAATATACCAGCCACAAAGCGTTGGAGACATACTATGGAGCCCAGGAGACATCACTCAGATGGTGATCACTGGTCATCCTTTAAGACCATGGATCCCACATCCTCTGGGATTCACTGCATAGAGCACTTGGAAGCCTTAGGGGTCTCACGCAGAAACAGGCAGATCCAGTAATTCGCCCTTCACCAAGGACTCCCTTCCTTGCTCCACTCTCTTCTCTTCCACCTGTGGGCTGAGAACAAGCTACTTGGATGCAAGAGTTTGTTTCAAACTAAGGTTGACATCTCGCACCTGAAAATCCATAAGCTCCAGTTAGTCAAGGGAACAATTATGTCTCCTGCTGCCTTAATTCCCCTGTTCTATAGCCATTTTGGTTGTTTTATTTAATAATACTGCCCTATATGCAAACACCTTGCTTCATACTTGTTTTTAATATTATCCCTGATAGTTTCCTCTCGTCCCAATTCAATTGCAATTGTTGCGAAATTGGCTGAATGATTGTTCTTCATACAGTTGACGTTCTTTTCATTTTCTTATATTTTCTTTACTCATTTGTGTGTGTGTGTGTGTGTGTGCGCGCGCGCACGTGCATGCATGCGTGTGTGCTTATATGTGCTAATATGTGGACTAGGCAGATGTGTGCCACAGTACACTTGTGGAAGTGAGAGGGAGGACTTGTGTGTCAGTCTTCACTTGCTGTCTTGTTTGAGAAAGGGCACTCTTGTTTTCCATTGCACATACCAGGCTAACAGCCCCATAATTCCAAGAAATCTATCTCCACCTTCCATCTCACCAGATAGACCCTGAGATTACATTAACTCATTTTAACAAACAGGTTTTATGTAGATTCTGTGCTTGTAAACTCAGGCCTTCAAGAATTCTACTTATGAAGCTATTTTCTCATCCTGAGTCATGTCTTTTCCTCCTTCACAGCACTGTGAACTGATTTTTTTTAAATGTTTGCTGGGAAGATCTCCAGTTTTATTCATGGACTGGGAGTGGTAGTCCGGAATGTGTGTGCAGCCACTGTCTCTCTCAGAGTTCAGTATAGTGCACCAGCAAGCAGCTGTCACCAGCTGGTGTGGTTGGTACAACCCATCCTTCTGCCAGAAGGACTTTCCTTTCTGCTATTTACCTGTGACTTACAGAGCCATTTTCCAGTCTTAGCTCAGAAGCTACCCCTCAGAGTAGATTTTTATAATCAGTCTTATAAAATCCAAATCTCAATTACCAGTACTGACAGTAGGCTCAGTGAAAAATGAACATAATTAAAATGACCACGAGGGAAGGAATATCTGCCAGTCACTTTTAGGTCTTTGGGACAGTAAGAAGTGCTGCAACATGAATACATCTTCAAAGCTCTCTGCTATTTTGCATGCTTCAATAGCTCATATCACATTTCTATTTAAAAAGTTTTGTGTAATTTTGATTCACATATTCCTCTCACTGGGTATAATGCCAAAAAAATTCAAATCTGATCTATTTATTTCTTATTGTAAGACTATCATAACATATTCTTAACATAACATCTACCAGAGTTCAGGAGCTAGCATGTGCTCAATACATTTCAGTTAAATGTATTATATGTGTGAATTAGTACCAAAAACAACAACAATATTGAAACTCTTCTGGATACCAGAATCCAGTTATTTATATTTCAAAAATCTTATGTTACTTCAAGGGCTTATTCCAGAGACCTTTGAGAGCAAACATTTTCACAACACATTATTATATACTTTATCAAGTGCTCTGACAGCCAAGGTCATACCATGAAGAGGAAAAAACTTTGTCCTAGACTTTGAGGGGATTTAACCAGAGACCAAGCACATGCCAGGATGCACTTCCAAAGCACCGTCAAGGTCAAGCACCTCCGTCGTGCTGGCAGTTCTCTAGGGAGTGGATAGGTAATTGCACTTATTTCTTATCGGTGCTGTCAGGTTAGTGAGGGAGAATTTAGACATTTTATTTAACATTACATCTGTCGTGAAAGTGTTGGGTGGTTTTCAGGTGACGTGGAAAACATGCTCTTCCCCTTGGCTTTTCGGCTTCTGGAAGTGAGACATTTGAAAATCACTTGGGAGGGAGTGGATCTTTTAAAGGCTAGAAAGAACTTTCAGTTCATGCCAACTTTTTTTTTTTTTTGGTTTTTCGAGACAGGGTTTCTCTGTGTAGCTAAGCGCCATTCCTGGATCTCGCTCTGTAGACCAGGCTGGCCTTGAACTCACAGAGATCCGATGGGCTATGCCTCCCGAGTGCTAGGATTAAAGGTGCTTTTTAAAGAGCTCCATTTATTAGTGAAGTGTGCACTCAAATTCATTCCCTTAAAAATGTATATGTGTTCAAGCAGCTACAACTTTCATTCACTGTTAAATTTTATATATATATATGTGTGTGTATACATATTTATATATATATATATAAAATATCTCAGCTTAAGGAAACTCAGATATTTTTACTGGTAAAAGCTTGTAACATATTTATGTCCTAGCATCCTTGAAAAATACCCCCATCCCCCTAAAGGTCTGTGAATGTCAAATATTTTGAAATATTTTAGATTAAAAGAAAAAGAATGGTTTGGAAAAAAAATCTCTATTTTGCTCTTTAAAAATAAAATGTCTTGATTCTTTCTCCTCTGCAAAATAATTGAATGCTCACTTCATAAGTTCTGGTACTCAAGCCTTTCCCTCAAGCTCCTTTCCTCTCCAGGTAACATTTCAAACCCTTTTATTATCTCTTCTGTCTGAACATTGCAATCCCTTAGAGTGTGTTATTTTGTCCTTAGGGGTAGATTGCACATCTCTTTGAAAGACCACTTCTCATTAGAACTGTCTCCAACACCTTAACAAATAAAAGTCTCTTGTCTGTCATTAACATGCACTCATTGTGAAGATGACATTTCTAAATGGAATATGAAGTTCCCTGCCATCTATGAATCATTTTGATATTTGAGAATAATGAAGGAGTATGAAATAGTTTCTGAGAAGTCAAAATGAGCCACACTGTGGTTTTATTACCTCACCCTCAAAAACCTCTTACTCTCATTTCTTTAATTTATAATAGAAAAAGTATTCAGGGGGTATTCATGTGACACTAGTTTGACTTACTGAAACATACAGCCCAGTCAGCATTTGTTCACAAATGGAAACTGAGTCACAAAGAGACAAAGTGACTTAAATACAATATTAATTAGGATTCTCAAGTGTGGGCAGCAAAAGATTCATAGGACATACTTATGGGAAAGGAGCACTGAGCTGCTGCTCTCTGGAAGGTTGGGAAACCAGACTTTGTAAAAACGGGTGCATTACCCACGATAACATCACAGTACTGCTCCTTTGTCAGTACCACTGTTGGGTGGGTATGGCCGAGGCTTTAATGCACACTACAGCAACTGGACAGTGGCATGATCCTCCTGATGCCACCCTCATTTTAGCAACTGAGATGGCAGCAGAATCCCTTCTCACTTCTGGGGACTTCCTCTTTAATTCAGTCTGTATTAAATGGACCTGTTTCACAGGTCAAGGTTATCAGCAAAACTACTACAAAGGCTAGACGTTTAACCACGAAGATTCACAGAGTTCTATGGAATGACGTAAATAGTTTATAACACTTGGTGAACTTCATAAACACAAAAGAGGGTGCATTGTTGTGTATGACTGCATATAAAAATGCTTATTTCGTGCACTAAGGACAAGTCCCGATCCCACTACCTGGGGGCCTCCCAAACGCTTCAAGCTAATCAACTGTCTCACTTACCCAGAGGGCCTGATCCAGCTGGAGGCTCCTCAGCTATTGGTTCATAGTTCATGTGTTTCCATTCATTTGGATATTTGTCCCTGTGCTTTTTCCAATCTTGGCCTCAACAGTTCTCGCTCATACAATCCCTCCTTTTCTTTCCGATTGGACTCCCAGAGCTCCACCTGGGGCCTGGCTGTGTATCTGCATCCGCTTCCATCACTCATTGGAAGAGATTTCTACCGGGACAGTTAGGGTGTTTGGCCATCCTATCACCAGTGTAGGTCAGTTCAGGCTTTCTCTCAACCATTGCCAGCATGAGCTGGCTGTTTGGAACCTGGTGCCTATGCAGGGACACTTTGCTCAGCCTGGGTGAAGGAAGGAGGGGACTGGACCTGCCTGGACTGAATCTACCAGGCTGAGCTAAATCCCCAGGGGAGTCCTTGCCCTGGAGGAGATGGGAATGGGGGATGGGCTGGGGGGAGGGCGGGGGGTGGGGCGGGAGGAGGGAGGACAGGGGAATCCATGGCTGATATGTAAAATTATATTAAATTATAAAATGAAATTTAAAAAATGCTTATTTCTTTATATTTCTCTGTCCTCTTTCCTCCTCTCCTCTCTCTACTTCCATCTCTACCCTTTCTTCTCCATCAGTTCTTCTCTTATTCTATATATTCATCAGTTTGTAAGAATGAAACATGCCTTAGAAAGATACCTTGAATTGTATTCCATGTTGCTAAACACCAAAGGTTGTGTCAGAACTCACATATATATAACCTGAGCTCTCTGTTTAGATTGCCCCTGAAAATGTCTGCAGAGATCCTTTCTACAGTTGGAGACCTGAGAACCCTACTGTGAAAGCAGGCCTCAATAATATCAGGAAAACATGAAAATGTGTCGAGATGTGGGGAGACTGCAAAAAGCTACAGGGAAGGGGAACAACCCACAGCTGAGGATCACCTTTCTAATGTATAAAACATAAAGCTCCCTAGGAAGTGTCAAGATGAAGGAAGGCATTATACACCAATGGCTCTGGCTGCCATGGGCATTTTCTTCTCCTTTGAGGGTTTTGTCTATTTAAAGAATTGATCTCCTCACCAGTGCCGCACAGTGGGCAACACAACACACAGAACAGAGAAAGCGCTCTCACAGGAGTTCCATCTTTCCCATCAAGTACCTTCTTCTCCATGCCACACTCATGTCTTGCATTATTCCTGGGGCCTTGAATTTCCGACAGCACCCTTCACTGCACATCTTACGCTGTCTCCTTCACACTGAATCTTCATCTCCACATTCTGTTCCTATATCTTTCCTACCTGCCAAGTACCTTGTTACAGTGGATCTGATGGACACTCTCATCCCCGTTCTGCCTGCAGAGCTGATGGGGTTGGGAATGTCATTGGAGTCATGGAGACAAACCAACAATTTCATTATTTTGGTATGCCCTCCAACTTGTCAAACCATATTAAATCATTTTTTTTCCAAAATCTCCCTAAACCTATGCCAAGGCTAAGATATGATGATCCTAGGGCCTCTGTTGGATAGACAAAGATACAAAGAATGGTATTTCCATTTGGCTGAAAAGCCAAAATAGAATGTGTGAATCCATCCACAGTAAATAAATTAAGAATTAAAAAAATAGCATTAGGTTGGAACAAGAGTGAATGCTTTTACTTTCTTTACAACTCCAAATTGCAAAACACAAATATTCTTAAAAATATAAATGATAAAAATAGTTAAAAGGGAAAATTAGACAAGAAATTTTAAATGTGGATAAAAGGACTGGAAAAATGGCTTAGTAATTAAGGGTACTTCCTCTCTTTCAGAGGACCCAAGTTCAATTTCCAGTACTTATGTGGAGCAGGTCTTAAGTGCCTGTCACTCCAGTTCCAGGGATTAAGGCACCATCTTCTAGTCTCCATATATTCCTACACACATGTGATATACATAAACTAATGCAGGTATACATACATAAATAATGAATAAATATTTTAAAAGAAAATATTAATAAAAACATGACTTGAAAATTTCCAAAGCCAGACGGTGGTAGTGCATGCCTTTAATCCCAGCATTCGGGAGGCAGAGGCAGGTGGATCTCTCTGAGTGCAAGGCCAGCCTGGTCTACAGAGTGAGATCCAGGAAAGGTGCAAAGCTACACAGAGACACCCTGTCTTGAAAAACCAAAAAGAAAAAAGAAAAAGAAAGAAAATTTCCAAATACCTTTATACCCAAATGTATCCTGTATAGAATTGACGTCAAATACAAACAAACTGGACATGATAGGTCATCACTGAAGAGAGACAAACAGAGAGACAGGGGTAATATACTACAGACTAAGATTAATATAGCTATAGATTCATCGATTGTATAGAAACAGTAAAAATAGTAACTTTTAAAGCTATAAAAAGGTAAAAAGAAAATGAGGAAAGGCAAATGTCATCATTCATTACTACATAATGGATCAGTGGAGTCAAAGGATATCATGTAAAACTAAACAAATGGATAATCAAAGATTAAAGTAAAATAAAGGTGATTGGGGTTGTCCATGGAAGACACATATATAAAGGTGGCCACATGAAACTAACTATACAAACCTGACCAAGTATTTGAAGTAGACAGGAAGAAAGGGACAGAGGAAGTAAGCAAGGAAGAGAGGGAGGAAGACAGAGTAGATGGAGAGAGAGAGCTCGAGAGCTCAAAAAGTCTAGCTGCTATAGTCCTCAGCAGGAAAATAATAAAATAAGAATATAAAATAGTATTTTATAAAAACTAATAACATTAATGGGCTTATCTTTGCTATGCTAAGAAAATGATTTTCATGATGTTCCTAAGGTATCGTATAACAATTGATTATAGAATAGAAATAGATTAACTATACTACAGATTTTTAAAAGTTGATAGAAAGATGGACTATTACACAGCTGCAATCTTTAAAATGATAAAACAAAAAACTTACAAATATTAACTGATAGGCAGATTTGATGACTCCAATATGTTAAAATATACAAGACATACCAAGAATGTTTTCTGTAAAAATGGATGCAAAAGAAAACATCCCTGTATTCTTCTTCTCTAGGAAACAATAAATTACCACAAATTGATCAACTTATGCATTTGTTTCTCTTCTTTCATCTTAGTTTCCATGGACTAGGAGTCTAAGTCCTGCCAGCTGCTCCTAGAAACTTGGGGTTTTCAAGGCCTAATTTGAGGTCGCAGGCAGATTCCTTTCCTTCTGGGCTTGGAGTCTTCAGGTTCATGTGGTTGTTAGCATAATACTGTGACTGGTGGAGTGAGGGCCTTCCTTTCCTACTCACTGTCACCTGAGCCATGGTCCACACCTGCTGACCATGAAGTCACTGGTCCTGTGCTACACGAGATGCCCTGACCGCATGCCTGGCTTGACCTGACAACTGGGAAGATGATCTCTCTCTCTTTGTCTCTATTTTCTTTCTGTCTCTCTCTCCCTCTGTCCCTCTCTCTTTTCCAATTGTATGTAATGTAACAGTCGAAAGAATGTGTCCCAAATGCAATCACCATAGTTTTCCAACTACCAGCAAGTGGAAGGCTCCATTTTAAGCAAGGCATGGTGACTCACTCTTCCAGTAGTATCAGAAGCTGGATGGGAGAGGCAGGAGAATGTGGTGTTTGAGGTCACTCTTGGCTTCTTGGCTATATAGGGAGTTTGAAACTAGCCTGAGCTACGTGGTAACATATCTAAAAATAGATCCATTTCTGTTGGAGATGAGGGAATCACACAAAGGTGTGCTAACTCACTAACAAACTGGAGATCATCCTGAGTCCTCCAAATCACTATATTCTTCTGTGCTTAATTTTTGATAAACCTCATACACCTGTCAGTTCACATGTTGACACAGTCCCACAAAGAGGAAGAGATGATGAGCACAGATTAATAAAAAGTCAAGCATGGGATAAAAGAAATAGTGGGGACAGATGAAAAGACATGCTTGTCTGAGCATAACTCCTCTGTAGTTCTCACTTTGAGACACAGGTGGATATTCAAGTTAAAATACAAAATTAAATCAGTAAGGAAAGGGAATTAAATTCCCCCAAAACATATATAATCTCAAATAGACTCCTGTATTCCAAATTAGTAACAGGCACCCTGTGGAGAGAGGAAAGTTGAGCCAAACAATACTGAGACTCATAATGTTCATTACACACACTAAGAAGAAAATAAGTGCACAAGAACACTATGTGAATCCAGAGCCCTAGACAGTGGTTTCATTTCTCATGGTGATATGGGAAAATCATTTGTCAAAGTGTGCTATTGGAAGCTGTTGTAGGTATTTTGTGACCAAATTATGGCACAGAAACGGTGTAAGAAAGGAAGGTATGCCTGCGACACAATCCATCAGTGTGCAAGTACCATAACTGAAGAGACTGGGCTGTGACTCTACACTGGAGTGAGAGGCAGATTCGCCTCTGCCTTAAGCTGGCCCCACCTATGAAAGCATCCAAGACTCTCCAAATACAACCACAAGCATGGGACCAAACATGCAAAAACATGAGCCTTTAGACATTCCAGCGTCAAACAATAACAAAGATTAAGCAATGAGCATATTGACTCTGTTGAGAATCAACATTTTTAATGCAGAAGAGGAAAGGTCTACACAGTGAAGGTGAGGCAGATCCCATTGTGTTGAGTGAGAATTTGAGGGAATTTAGCTGCTTATTGTAGCTGGAACCAACAATGCCCTGTAGGGCTGTGTGCAGACAGTCAGCACCATTCTTTCTCAATACTGTTCCCTCCCTTTCACAACCTGGAATCTTTTAGGAAGTGGCAAAATTTTAACAATACTTTGAAATATGGATTGATTGTATCAGAGAGAGATGTACAGGTGTATATGTGTGTATCTGTGTGTGTCTATGACTGTGTGTGTGTGTATATATATAGACAAAACAAAACAACATCCTCTTGTAGGCAACCTGGTCCTTCTTCATACACAGAGGAATGTTCTGCAGCGAGAAACAATTACTCTGTATGTTTCAAGCAAAGACTTAATGGAGTGAGCAGGCTCTCTGGGTATCTCAGACAGTGATTAATGAAAAAGTAGCATTTGGACCAACAGGACCATCAGCCCTTTCCCAGAGCACTTTTGTTTGCAGCATGGGAACTAAGATGGGGACAGGAACAGCTAGAGCACTGAGGCACTGGGGCTGAACACATGCCACTGCCTCAGGTAGCTATTTACCTTTGAAAGTGTAAATTGTCACCAAACTCAAGAGAGAAGCAACCAGAGAGGCTGTGCTAGTTAGTTTTATGTTATTGTGGCAAATCCTCCAAGGACTTCAATCTAAGAAACAGAAAAAGTTTGCTGTGGTGTGTGTGCTTGCAGATTTCAGCACAAGCTCAGTTGGTCCTGATGCCTTTGCAGCTGTGGTGAGAGTCATGGTGGATGAAAGTGATCATCTCAGGGTTGCTGGGAAACAAGAGAGACAGGGGAGGGCTTAGCGCTAACCAAGCCCCTCCCAGTATCCTAATATCCTTCCCTAATACCAGAGTTGAAAATCCAACTTTCAACATAGAAGCCTTCGGAAAACATCCTAGATTCAAACTACAGCAAAGTTGTATTCTCCAGCAGAAACTTCAGTCCCCAGAAGCTCAATAACATAGTCTAAGACAAGATCCATGAGGATATATTATATTAAAATCATGAAAAGAAAATCATGCATCACGAAACATTTAAGGACAATGGTATTTTGAAAGAAACATACGTTGTTCAATACACAGAAATGTCAAGCTCTGGGAGTTTGAAGGAGCAGAGGAAAAGCAGTAGTGTCATTTTAACAGACCATTACTGTAAGAAGGATAAGGAGAATTCTTCATTCTAAACAAAGAAAAGAGGACACTATGAAAAGAGCAAATTAGAATTCTTAGATATTGTGAATATACGTTAAATAAATGTACACACAGTTGTTCTGAATACCTAAGTACAGAAGAGGCCATATCTTAATCAAAAGGAAGAACAAGATTCTCTTTGACTGTGGTTTAGCAAGACAAACAGGCATCATAGGAAAAGGGTTAAACAAAATAAACGCAGAAGCTCCAGCGTAGGTCATTGATAATTCCAGGACAGTGAAAACAGATAGGCAGAGTGATGAGGGAGGGCGGGAGGTCAGAGGGAGAGGCTGAGGGCAAGGTGGAGAGACAGCAGAGGAGAGAGGGAGAAAGGATGAGGTGAAGAGGGAGAAGATGAAGGGAGGGAGGGAGAAAGAGAGGGAGAGAAAGAAGAGGAATAATCACAGTGTGGTACAATACTAGTAAGACTAAAGTGACATTTCCAATGTTGTTAAGCAGACTCAAGTATTCAGATGCAGGGAGGAAGGGGGCAGAAAACAAATCACAAGCCTGGGCCAGTGGAATGGCTCAGCAGGCAGACACACTTTCTGTGTAAGCCTGGTGACCTGCTTCCCACCCCCACATAAAGGTGGGGGGGAAGCTGCTCCACAAAGTTGACCTCTGACCTCCACACCCACACAGTAGCGTGAACCCCTGTAATGCACACATACGCATCATAATAATACATGAGTACTTTTCAGATGTGATCACCATACCATATCATGTGTGCACATGATAGGTAAGACAAAACAGAACAAAAATTTCTGGAAGACTATGGAGTAATTTCTTCAATGAGGAAAATATGGCTTTGACCTTATTCCTTTTTTGTTTGTTTTTATTGAATTATGAGCTAATTATTAGCACAAAATAAAGGTATACTTCAATGAAATGACTCAGATACTTTTGCTGTCAAGGGATGTGGCTCATAGAATGTTCTCAAACATACATCATACACAGAAATAAAAGTAAGAAAAGAAACTTATACAAAAACAAACAGTATGTTGATGGGTTAAAGTTAGTAGTTTATTTTCAATAAAGATGATGGCTGATACATGGCATTCAAACTTTAACATGGTACCAACAACAAACCGACAAGTGATTTTAACAGGAGGCACAGCTGAACATTCAAAGGAGATAAGGCAATTAAACTCATATCCATATTTATACATTGCCAGTTTCCAATCATGTAAAATTAATGAGAAAAAACTTTAAAGGTATCCAAGAGGAGTACAAAAATATAATATAAATTTTCTGAACTATTAGATGGATTCCCAGAAATGAGTCAGCGTGTTTCCTGCTGGGCTGACTTACAAAGGTTCTCAGACCAGCACCAGGCTCTTCTGAGAAGGCGAAAACTGGAGCTGTTGGAGCCATGAGACCACTTTGCAGATCTCAAGAGGAGCTTCTCAAAAGGGATTAAGGAGAGGCTGTGTACTTCTTCGCTTTCAGAAACCCAAAGAGAGAGGATCAGGTGGATAAGAGACAAGCAGGGAGAACCCACATGCTGAGCCAGGGACAGCAGGCGCAGAATCCAGAGAGCAAAGACCATCCACGGACAGGAACTGCTCTGCAGGGGGCGCTGTTGCTGAGGCCCTACTGTCTGTCCTTGACCTTTACAGAACGTAACCGTTCTGCAGCTTAGTCCAGAATTCATAACTGAAGACATGAGCTCTGCTCCTCGTCTTTCCAGGGGGTTCTACTCAGCGACATGCTCTCTCTAGTTTTGAGACTCCTTATTCTCATCATGAAGACCAAGAGTTTAGAGCGACCTCACTATGACGTTTTTAATAATCATTATTATTATTTTTTAACAGAAAGGATACACGCTTGGGAGAGGCCATTTGAATCAATGTTAGGCAGAGTAAAGAGCACTGATTAAAAAGCAGTTGTTGACATGAAAATATACATGGTAAGTTGATGCCTACAATGACAGTCTACTAAGAAGTGTCCCCATACAGAAGTAACTCCATAAAGACAGACAATGCATTATTACATAGAATACCATCAGAACATTCAACATTGTATTTTGGAATAATATCTGGATGGTAGAAATAAGATGATGCCTTTGCCCCTTTGAACTTTTTTTTTTTTAGATTTCAAATGAACATTAAAAAAAAACACTATTAAATATATGCCAGCTATTGAATAGCAATCACTGTATATTAAGAATAATTCAGACATATGGACTAAATCACGTTAGTCCCCCATAGTTCTTGTCTTATATATTGCTGTTTGTCATTCCGCTGAATGTACCATCACATCACTGAATGGTAATCCAATAAAAGTGCTGATGAACTGAGTTCAGTACTAAAAATGCACAAGATGGAAGGACCCTCAACTATTCCTTTCCTTCTGATCTTTACACACGCAATGCACATGAATGCTACATAAACACACACCTACACCCACACATACACACACACACACATAAACACACACATACACACAAACACACACACATATACACATATAAACACAATCACAAACACACATACACACATGTACACACATACACAAACACCAACACACACACACACACACACACAGGGAAAAAATGAAGACAGGAAAGAAAGGAAAAAAGGAAGATGGAGAATGGAAAGGAGGGAGGGAAGGAAGGAAGACAGAGCTCTGTGGAACAACTGAAGGCTATACATGGACAAGGATATTGGGTGCCACACAGTGTGTGACAGCTCACCCATTGTGCTGTGACTTCCTCCAGTGTCCAGGCTGAGACTCGTGGGCCTCACGTGTTAAAGGACAGTAATGAATGTGGCTCAACACATTTGTAGTTGACAATGTTGTAATAATTTGTCGTAAGTTTGGACCCTCATGAACAAGCTGGTTCATAACTCATGGTGCGCCTGCAGGACTCAGAGAGACAGATAGCAGAGACAAAAGAAACTCTTAAAAGGAGGCTACCGTCCTGAGAAATGCCACGAGGGAGGAACAGCACGGGCACTTTGTCAGGAAAACAAGGGTCATTTGAAGTTTTCATTTGTTCATGAACATGGACTTCAATTATTATTTTTCACTTTTCAGGATTCTGAATTAGCAGATGCTCATTAAAAAAATGATCTTTCCTTATTGTCCTGTGAAGTTAAAATTTGCCTCCCAGGCCCAGGTCCTCCGAAGGTGTTCACTCTCTTCCCTGCCTGTGCTCTATTTTTTATTGGGATTCACTGTTGGGAATAATTTTTGCCTCCAATGCGTAACTATGATAAAATTAATGAATAGTCATTTGCTATAGCAACCGCCTGCTCTATTTTTATTTAGGTATTGATGGTGACAGTCTGAGATCTTAAGTTTCTCTCTATAATAACATCTATTTCTCTGTAATAACATCTCTTTCTCTGTTGTTTCAAAAATGAAAACCTTTTCTTAAGAGGGGAAGGACAGTGGTAAAGGCCTTCTGCATGTTAGGCAACCTAACATCAGCTCTTAGATCACTGAAAAAATAATTCTCTTTGACTTGTTCCAAGAAGTCTCTCTATTTTAACCTCCTTTCAAGAAGTATGTCATGGGCTCATTTAGAGCCTCTTCAGAATATAAACTCTGAAACATGGTGAATTTTCTTGAATGCGCTTCCTAACGTGCATGTTGCCACCAGTACTGGTAGGGAATAACTCATTAAGAACTGCGGCTGCAGGGCGGTGGTGGTGCACGCCGTGCTGAGGTGGGAATGAACACACAGCCAGTCTCCAAATCTAAACAGACAGAACTCACAAACTACACTGGCACCTCTATCAACCTCCCATCCCTTAGTGACACCCCCACTTTCCTAACCAAATGTGCTATCCTCTGACCACTGTGGTATTTATACTGTAGTCACTTAATTTGAGTTTCCTGAATAGACTGTTAATGCTATACCTCTTCATTTTCATGTGCCCAGGAGCTTTCTGTAGTGAAAAGATTTTCTCCTATTTTCTAAAGCCAGTAACATTGCAATGTATGTTGTATGCCTTGTCACGTCCATAGATTGGCTACACTTGGATTTCATGAGTCTAGAGGTTTGCAATCATAGAACCGTCTTTTTCTCACTGGTGTATGTGGATGTATCTGCACATAGAAAGTTGCGCACACTCCAGGGAGACTGCTGTGCTTAAAGTGATATCCATCTCAGTACCATCTCATTTCCCTGTCAGCTGCACACACTATGTTCAGACCTCCCTTTGCGTTACAAAACTTACACATACTAGAAGAAAATTATCTGGCACCCAGATTCTTTTTCCCTTCCAAGACACTTTCCTACAGCTTAGAGAAATGGTTAGTCAAGAGAGTACGAAGCCAGGCCATAGTACTGTCGAGGATGGAAATTAACCATGACTTATTTTCCTCCATGGAGAGAAAACAGATGGTTAAATTGGTGTTGAAGCTAGAAAGACTAGTCTTCATGCTTCATTCTGGCTAACTAGCTGTGTGAGTGATGGATAGGGGCTGAAAGCATCTCTCTCTTTTTTTTTTTTTCTTACCACCACCTATTACTTAATAGGTGAAGTAAATGGTAATACAGATTTCAGTTTCTTTTTTAAATCCTAGTTTGTATGTGTGTGGGGGGATGGGTGTGTGGGTGTGGGTGTTCATGGGTGTAGATACTGGCATGCAAGTGCTATGTCACATGTGTGGAGGTCATAGAAAATGCAGTGTATAGGGGCTGGAGAGATGGCTCAGAGGTTAAGAGCACCAACTGCTCTTCCAGAGGTCCTGAGTTCAATTCCCAGCACCTACATGGTAGCTCACAACCATCTGTAATGAGATCTGGCACCCTCTTCTGTGTACATAATAAATAAATAAATCTTTTTTAAAAAATGCAGTGTATAGGTCCATGATTTTTATCTTATAGACAGTATCTTGCTAGCTTCTGTGTAGGTCAGGCTAGCTGGCTCCAGCGTTTGCAGATTCTCTTATGTCTGCCCTCCCATGCTACCTTTGGAGCACTGTGATTATACTTACATCCAACCATGTCTGGCTTTACATGAGTTCTAAAGATCTGGACCCTTATTCTTACACTTGTATGCCAAATGCTTTACCCACTAAACCATCTCTCCAGCCTCAAATTTCCATAGATGTTTTTATGAACAGAAACTAAAATTAGAGATCCAATCACACCCTGATAACAGTGCCTTAGAATTAATCTAAGAGAATTAATTCATTTCCCTTTTGTTGCTGTTGTCCTGAACTCCTTAAAGTCAATCCTCTCCCCTCAGCACAATCTGGGTGTGGCTACTGTCTTATCTGGGAGATGAACATCAACAACTTTTTTTAGAAGTGAGTCATTCAGTACCAGGTACACTGTACACACCTCTTGCCTAGTCTTCCAGAATATACTGTAATGAAGTGCACCAATGGGAGCCTGTTGCTGGATATCTGATCCCACTGTGAAACTTCCAGGCTGTGTTAATAAAATTAACCTTGGATCAGAGGGCAGAGCCAGTGACTAGTTGACAGGGATTAGCCACAGAGAGGCCAGAGAAGCCCGGAATATGGACAGAGAGCTGCACAGGAAGGAGTAGGGAGAGACTTGGAGATTTGCATTCATTTTGGTTGGGGACAAGTGGAGAGATGCTTCTCTTGCTGGTCTCTGACCAAAATGGAAGGTCAGCTGTTTGCTTTTTGGCTTCTCTGATCTAGTAGGTTTTCACCCCAACATCTGACTCCCAAGTCTTCACTAATAGATAGAATGATAGACACTTAGTGAAAAACTACATTTGGTGGTCACTGCTGAGCTGGTGCCTTGGGACCAGAAATCATCAGAGCACTGAATGAGGAGCTGCAGGGTGCAAAAGGTAGTTAAAAATCTCAGTAGATTCAAGTATGGCCTCTAAGCCAAAACCAAATAAAACAGGAGTCCCACCTTGATCCAACATTTTAGCAAACACTAACTTCTTAACAACGAAGGAGGAGCATGCTGCCATCCACACTTAGTATGTGACTACATTTGTTTCCTCATTCTTTTCTAACAAAAAAAGATGGGGCAAAAACAGAGTTCCCCTCTCCAGAGGAGGAATGAAGGTTAACTTAGGCTTTTATTCTGTATAAGTCACTGGCTCACCTTCACCATTCATTATGTCTCAAGTACCATTAACTGAATCGGGTTAACTTGAAAGGTTCCCTTGCACAGAGAATCAGAAATGTCTTCTTAATTAGTACAGCTAAAAGCTTATAATCATAGTGATCTGCCCCTTGTAAGAACCACAAGGGTACTATGCACATGTTATTCAACCCATTGTCAGGAACAATTTTAGGGAGATATTCTTGGAAACTCATGGTTGACAATAACCACCCACAGAGACAAGAGAGCTACATGGTTAAAATAACCTCACCAGAAGGAACTGTTTAGGTCTTATATGAGAGTTGTCGAAGAAAAGATGAAAATGATTCCAAATAATTTATTAGGGAAAATATGAGATTTGGATGAAAATCTTTGGCATAAAATATGGAAAGAAAATATGAAATGAGAACAATCATGGAAATAATCAAAATGGGGGTTTAAATATTGATGGATTAAAATGTATATTCATTTAGGATAGGATTTTATATTTACCCCAATCTGCCATCTAATTGAGTTGTTCATTTCAGCAACAAATTTTAAGTTGATTTCTACAATCAGTCATAAGATTTTGGCTTACGTCCTTCATAGTCTGAATCTTTGTAAAAAGGGAATCTACACTTTTGATAAGATTCTAAGGATAACTACTGTATTGTTTCTGAGAATAATGCTAGCTGTATATGCTTACAAAGTAGAAAACAAAAGAGAATAACTAATATCTGTGGACTCAATTGCTTTTAGCCCATCTTTAGGCCTATGAGGGAAATACTTCAATTCCCATCATATTGAACAGGATGGTAATGTGTTAAGAGGAAAGTTAAACTCAGGTTCACAGATGGTAGCATCTTTGATATTTTTTGTACCAAGCCCAGGGTGGGTTCAGGATGGAGGAAGAATAGGTAGTTAAGCTGCATACCTCTTTCAACCTGGAGTGACCCTTGGGTTGGAAACCCAAACATCAGCTGATCTTCTCAGGGCTTACTGTGGTACCATATTATTTGTAATGTCCTCAAAGGGGAGCAAAGCCTGACCCCACAAAATTGCCATTTACAACCTTAGTACTTTACTGGGGCTCCTGTGTCATCCTATCACCAACTACCTCTAAGTAGTAATGATGAGCATTTACCCAGCGTTTCTATAACAGGGACATTGTCCTCAGTTCATGCAGATGACAAACTGAGTAATAGCATCCTCCTGGCCGAACAGGAATCTGTGGATGTTACCTGGTGTGGTCCAGGGAGCGGGCATCTTTGACTATGGTGAGGATGATGAAATACGGAGATTATCCTCATTTATCACAGTGAGCACTGAATACAGCTCAAGTGCACTTCTAAGGAGAAGGAAAGAGGTGGTTTAACACTGGAAGGGGTGATGTGGAGTGTGAAGCAGGCTCTTCGCCGCTTTTGAAGATAGAACAAAGGCCAGGATTCAGGAGTGCAATTCTACCGTGCAAGGAAAAGAAACAAAGCAAGACCTGATTCTCCCAAGAGGGAGTGCTACTTCTAGGACATGATAGCACACTTCAGCCTCCAGAAGTAAGAGCTCCATAAAGAAAGAAGAAAGGACTTTTGGCTCAAGTCTCCTAATTTAAAGCGGTCATAACAGCCATAAGGCACATATATTTTACATTAATTAATTTAATTATCATAGGATGTAAACCAGATGGTTCCTAACTACAACATAATACAAACTTTTTGATAAATTGATGGTTCTGTTTGGCAATATACTGATCATTAGTTTTATTGCCCACCATTACTTAACAACTGTACTTCATGCAAACTAACTGTTTTATCAACACTACCTTAAATTCTTTATTGTTATAAAAATTTGAGTACTGCAATATTATGCGATATTTGAAAAACACACAAATCATACCTCTAATTCTGAGCCCTTGTGCCCCAGGCAAAAGCACATTCAGTACCTAGGGGTGTATACTTCTGTATTTTCATGCTGATAGTTTTATATTTGTTAGTTTTCACATTTGCAGCCTTAATTAAATACATAATTATTTATTGTATGTGAATAACACCTTTACAGTTTCTCTTTGTTTATACTGAACAATATAAACTTAAATTATAATGCTGTACATACCTTCTCAGAACATCATGCTCCTTTTTCTTATTATTTTGATCATAACAAATAAATATAAAAGAAGGAATAGACTGGGTGGAATTATAATGTCAAAGTCCTTGCTTCTTAGCTTGTATGGTTTCTGTATGCACTTCCAAATTCTCAAACAGGAAGGAATAACACATAATTAGGTAGATAGGTATATAGATAGAGAACCGATAGATAGATACATGGATACATTAACAGATAGATGATTGATACTTAGATGAAAAATAATGTAAATGAGAGGTGGTTAACTGCTGTGGGATGGTCTGTATGTCAAACATGTTGCTTATTGGTCAATAAATAAAACACTGATTGACCAGTGGTCAACCAGGAAGAAGTATAGGCGGGACAAGGAGGAGAGAATTCTGGGAAGTGGAAGGCTGAGCCGGAGACACTGCCAGCCGCCACCATGACAAACAGCATGTGAAGATGCCGGTAAGCCACAAGCCATGTGGCAAGGTATAGATTTATAGAAATGGATTAATTTAAGATATAAGAACAGTTAGCAAGAAGCCTGCCACAGCCATACAGTTTGTAAGCAATATAAGTCTCTGTGTTTACTTGGTTGGGTCTGAGCGGCTGTGGGACTGGCGGGTGACAGAGATTTGTCCTGACTGTGGGCCCGGCAGGAAAACTCTAGCTACAGTTAACAGATATATAGACATTGGGAAATGATTATTGACAAATGATTGATCGATAAATGGGCATTTAGATAAATGATTGATAGGTGACAGAATGTTGAATGATTGATAGTTGATAGATAACTACAAGGCAGACAGACAGACTGGACTGAGTGAATAAGCACAGAGGTTGTGTGACATTCTACTCTGTGTGACTTGCAAGTTTTCCAACAGCATATAATGTATATTCCATTTCATTAAATAGAATTGAATTCATTCTATTCAGTGGCTGTAATACTCCTTACTGTTTGCGTCTTAATTACCTAAATGAAAATGTAGGTTTTCTCCAGTTTTATGTTGACCCAGAGCTGAAATGAACTTCTTCCCAAATGCTTGGAATGCTTCTGTGTAAGATCAGCTTGCACATAGAATTTACTGGTCAGCAGTTTTATATATTTTGTATTTGATTGAGAATGACAACTTGCTATCAAAAAATGTTGTACCAATTTCACTTCAATCTATGGAAGAACTGTATTCACTATAGACTTAATAATACTGGCTTGTGTGACAGACTTGGTCTTAGAAAATATGATAGATTAAAATAGCATTTCTTATTTTCATTTTTTTGTACTGAGAAATGCACAGTCTGAACACATTTACATATATATTATTCATTTTTCACAAATTGGTATTCAAATCTTTGGAGCGTTTTTCTTTATTTTTTAAATCATAGCACAACTTTAGAAGCAATAGCTAAACTATCAAATGCTATCACTTTTCAATATTTAAAAATTATTGTATAAACATCTCCATGCATAAAGCTTTTATACTGTTCAAGTTTATAAATTCTAGATTAAAATATTCGAACAAACTTGTGTTTTAAAACAATAGGCAATTTTATGGTGGTTGTTGTTTTCCAAACATTCTCTGAACAAAATGACAATGCACAATTTACAGAAGCCAAGGAAAGAAGGACTAGGTAAAATATTTTCCTATTTAGGAAAGAAATACATCCCATTCTCCAATAATATAATGAACATAGCTAATTAAAGTGATAGTGAATATTTTCTTAGTTGACTGTCTACGTCTCTTATTCTTTCCTATTTTAAATTACTTTAAAAATCCATTCCACCTTTTCTTATTGAACTCTAGCACCACTACAAGGTTCTCACTTGGTTTGTTATTGTCTGACTGTTCCTTGTTGTTGTCTATTATAATTCTTAGAAAAATGTTGAGATTATAATATAATTGTATTATTCCCCTCCTTCCCTTCCCTCTAACTCTTCCCAAGGGCCCCTTGGCTCCGTTTCAAATTCATAACCTCTTTTTCGTTTTTGTTATTTAGATATATTTTTCTCCTAAACGGGTAAATGTAATCAGTTTAACATGAGGTCCATGTTTTCAGGGCTGAACATTTACTATTGCATAACAAATTAGTGATCTCTTCTTGGGGAAGAGTTTCTCCCCCTTTTAGCATTCTACAGTCGCCTAATTTAGTGTCTGGTGTTCCCCCTTCCATACTGGTGCCATCTTTGTTGTTGTTATTGTTATTGTTGCTGCTGCTGTTGTTTTTTCTTTTTTTTTAAATTCACTTTATGACCACCTGATCTCAACATCAAGCATATTTTAAGAAAAGACTCTGTAGGTTCATCTCATTCAAGAATATCCATATGATTATTTTTAAAAAAATCAAATCAAATGAAATTGCATGTAGAAAATATTAACAAAGCATATCCAAGTTAAATGTTTTGACTATGAAAGCATAGTTTGATATTATAAAATGCACACACAGACACACAGCATTCGTAGTTAAACTACATTTGACCATCCATGGACCTGATTCTCTAGAGAATAATGTAGTTAAAGCCTTGCAATCAGACCATCTCATGTGATGCTCAATCACCCAGTGAAAGTAATTTTTCTGATATATGAATCCTACCTGGCCCACACCTTGAGCAGCAGCAAGCTTCACCAGGGAACCAGATTGCACCCTAAAGTAAGAATCACTTCTACAGAGACCTCACAGAACCAGAAATGAGACAGTCATCAGGCAGACCACAGTTTGACCAAGAAAGCTTACTCACACATAACCTTCACTCACTACCCAATTCTTCCTCTATTTAAACCTAAAGCCTGTGTCTAGACCCCTGAAGATAGGGCTGGAATTTGTTCCCTCTCATCTTTCCATTACAATTATACCAATGAAGTTCCTTTAATGCTTTTCCCCAATGCTTTTTTTTAAAGGGGTGTTAGATTACTGGAAGCCCAGAGTTGAGTATATATAGACTTTGGTAACGCCTCTGCATCTTTCTGGTAGGAGTCCTCAAAAGGGCAGAAGAGATGCTTCATGATGAAATCGAAGTGTGTTCCATATAAAGATTTATTGAAAGTGTATTCTGTGTTCTCTCCATGTAGCAGCACTCATACATAAACTACATTTGACCATTCACAGACTGATTTTCTGAAGATAGATCTAGTAAGGAGCCAGCAAATTGTCCAAAGTTAGTGATAAATAATACAGGAGTACACCACAGTCAGGTTGTCTAGTCTTTCAAGATAACACTACCCGAGGAAGTCATTGTATCCAGATAACAGAAAGTCCTCAATGTTCTCTAACCTGTATCTCTCATTATGACAAGGGTTTCTTAAGAGTAAACTGATCATGTGGTGGATGCACCCTGGTGTACAAATATTTATAATCCATAGCTTTAATTATGTTAATTCTTTGGCTGGAGGTATATCTCAGTAGAAGAACACTTGCCTATAATGTACAAAGGCACTTGGCTCAGTATCTGAAATCACAATTAATAAGTAGATTTTGCCAATTGGCTGAAAGCACTTAGCTTAGATTGTAAAAAAGAAAGTAACCAGAGTCTTTAATTTATTATCTACTGACAAATGCTCATTCATTATTTCTATTTCATTTGATTAAACTAACTTATATACAAAAGAGGACCACAACATATAAACTCTTGTGTGCCTGTTCTTTATTGCTTGATTTAAAAAAAAAAACAAAAACATAAATGCTTAATCATTTAACCTATGGAGACTTGCTTTGGTATACATTGTTACAAGATAATCTAAATATATCTAATTTCCCAAAAACTAATCATACTAGTAGAGCTTATATTAATTGAATATTTTTATGTATGGAGTAATTGATCAAATTTCTTTACTTTGGACAGTGTTGTTAAACCACGATCTGTTTTAATGCTAGGCATGCCTCAGGTTCCATTGATTTTTCCTCTTTTTTTATATGAGTGCCCACTTAAAAATTATTATAGCTATATACTTCAGTACTTGTTAGAATGGTCTCTTGGTCTCAGCTTCTTTTCCACAAGGCCACTGTCGAACTTTAATAAATCAGTGAACATGTCACAGCAGGAGGAAGAGAACAGGTTGGCTCTGCCGATCAGCAGATGAGTCAGCTCCTTTTCTGGCTCCTCTAACAGGTAGCAGAAACGGAAGAGAAAACCAAGTTGCACTGAAGCCAGTCGACAGCAGTATAACAACAATAGAGCTTGCATGTAAATCAATTTATAACTTAACATCTTATATAGAAGGCCTGAAATGTACATAGATGATTAAAGGGTCAGACATGAACTAATACATTGGATTTAATATGCACAATTATATAATTACAAAGTGACAAACACCTTCTCAAGGGCCAGCTTACTTCATTACATAAAACAATTAAAGTAACCATTTTGACTTTGTTAGTAAGAATCTGCTGAATTTATGAAAGTGTCAAGCGAAACTGAAAAATAAACAAATTTAAGCTCCTAGCAACTGTTCCATTTATCACTGAAAAAAATAGAGTAAAAATTTTCACATACACAACTAGAGGGTGGCTGCTTCTGAATTCCTGTTTACTTGTTGGGTGTGTGGAGTGAATATAATCCTTCTGTTCTTAATTCTTAAGGCGTGGACAGGACTGCTTTATTTAATTTGAACTTATATTTATTCAAATGCCCAAATACACATCAACTATCACAAACTATAACAATTCAGATATTTAAATTAATCAGTGTCATATAAAAATAAGGCAAGCCAAAACACAAGTTTAAGCCAACATTATATACATATATGTATATATGTATATATTTATTTATGTACATATAAAAATTGTGCATATTCATGGAGCACTATGCTATGTCCTGATATTTATATACATTGTATAGTGTTTAATATATTTGGATCTCCTGAAACATTTATCATTTCTTTGTAATAATAACATTCAAAGTCATTTTATATCTTTTAAAAATTATAGAATATAATTGTTATTCTACTGCAGTAAAACATTTTCTTTGTCACATCTGACTGTAACTTAGTATCAGTGCTGATATTTTCCTGTCCATCAACATACAGCCCCAGCCATATATTCAGTTCCTGTAACCTCTTGCTCTTTCAGGTCCTAAGAGACCAGCTGTTTTAGGTTCCACATGAGCGGCATCGTACTGTCCCTTGGTAACTGACTTATTTGCCTTCCCATGATAATCTCCAGTCTTGTCCATATTTGCAGTAGGTTATGAGACTTCATTTTATTCATAGCTGGATATTGTTGCATTATGTATAGATTCTAAATTTTCTCTGTCCATTCATCCATTGATGGACAGCTCAGTTGATTCAATAGCAAGGCAGTAGCTGTGGGAATGCATATACTCTTCTCTTTAGCAAACTGACTTCATTTATTTGGCTATGTAGCCCGCGTTGGAGGAACTGGGTCGGGTTGCAGTTCTATTTTTTAATCTTAAGGTGTGAAGAGAGACATTTGAAATTGGATATTCCACCTTGTGAATTTGGTGGCCCAAGTAACGCACCAAACAAGGGTTTTTCAAAATCATGAAACCTTTAATTATATAATCTTCCTTTTTAAAATGAATGTTGCCTACTCTGCTACCTCTCTTCTCTTCTGGTGTTTTCACAGGTACAGGTGTTAGTTGTATTTGTAAGTGGTCTTGACTCATTCTTCCTTGTCTGGGTATTTTGTTAGCACCATTTATTGAAAATTCTCTCTCTCTCTCTCTCTCTCTCTCTCTCTCTCTCTCTCTCTCTC
>CABHPH010134748.1:17394-45096 GCA_902168325.1 Peromyscus nudipes | reverse complement strand
CACAGGTTAAAATCCACCGATCTAGAGACAGCCACATGAGAGGATCTGTAGCTTGTGGGATCAGAGGCAGAGCCAATTGGGAGAGGTAGATAATCCCGGCCAGGGCAGAAGGGACCATCTCTTTGGTTTTTTGAAACAGGGTCTCATATGTAACTCAAGCTGGCCTTGAACTTGCTATGTAAGTGACACTGGCTTTGAATTTCTGATTCTCCTCCCTCTTCTTGCTCCTGAGTGCTGGGACTGTAGGCATGAACTTCCACACCATACTAATGTGGTGCTGGGAAGGGAACCTAGTGCCCCCTGCACGCTAGGCAAGCATCAGTTTGCTGCATCCCCAGCCCTGTGTCTAATTTCCATATTTGTTATTTTATGTCCTTTTCTAGAGACTCCCCTCCCCACTCCCACATGCTGGCCACCATCCTATGTGCTGGGGAGGTTGCAGAAAAGCAACAATTGTGTCTGGCCTCAGAGCTAACTCTAGCAAGAGACAAGTATCCTCAGGTGACCACTGTCAGCAAAACAGACAGGAAAGAGGATGGGAAAACGATACAGACTAGAGATGCCATATTCAGAAGCCTAGCTGGGTAAGCACAGCTATATATGGTTGTTTTACCTTTTAGTGAATGAATGTCACTTTGGAGCGCAAATTTTACCCCAAGGCTTTTTGGTCAGCCTGTACTGTGTGAACACTTGTGTTTCTAAGGGGATGCTTTGGTTTAACACGAGGCTCAGTGTGGGCATCACCAGAAGAGTGCTTCTATCTTACACAGCAGATCTGACTAAAATAGGATTTTTGCCCAAGGCTACGACATTAACAGGAAGGTCTGTATTAATGTGTAATTTAACCCCAGGAACCACTTACTCTCTGCAAGCTACAGTGTCTTGGGAGCTGATTGTTAAGGCATTTGAATATAATGAGGTGCCAAACTCAGAGCCAATCTCAGTAAGTGAAAGATAGTCAGAGAAAGCAGCTGCGTATGTAGATTAGAAAGGGGGCAGGCATGAGCTCTGCCTGATGATAAATCATTTCTTAGCCATGGGTAGAGATGAGGCCTCACGGGCACTGAGCTGAGCAAGTTAGCTGTGGCAGAGAAATTCTGCACACTGGGGTGGCCTTGGTGGGTGATGTGGGAGCTGAAGAAAGGCACTCAACTTCATTTTTCTTCTTTTTTCAAATTGTATCCAGCTCTATTAAAGACACTTTTCATAAACAATCATAACATTTCACCTAGGACATGGGCAGCTAATCATTAACCATAAATAAGAACTTCAAAACTCCCTTCTTGTGTGGACTACCAAAACCAGAAAGCCGCTGTAAAGCCTGGTGAAGTCTTCATTTGATGCTTTGAAACAGGGATATTCAGAGTGAGGCCACACCTTCCACATTAAAGATGCTTTTAACATTTCACAAACCAATCCTGACTTTCAAGAAATGAAATGAAAATGGCAGAATGATTAATCTGATGATCCATAATCTTTCAGAAAAGGAACCTCTGGCTCTTTTGAGGGACACTCAATGATGTCACTGCAAAGCCCGATCACCCAATAGGTCGGCAGGGGCTCAGATCCCAACAGGTCTCTCGTCTTAAGGTAGTTAAGTCTGTGTTGATGGTAGATGGGGAGGAGGATATAAAAAATGAATTTAGAGTTTTTCCACACCACAAGGCATTTTATGCCATTGATGGTCATACATGTCAACACCAGGAAGTTCCTCTTGGTACCAAGAATTGTTCAAAATTAGTAGGGAAAGGTGTTTTATCCCCATCAATCTAATTTGGGAGACATTTTGTTATTGACACATGTTCCTTCCCCCCAAATAATCAAGTGTTCTGTGTGCTAATTTTTTTAAAAAGTAAAACAAAATTCTTCATTTTTATAAAACTTGATAAAGACTAGTATTTCAAATTGTATAGTCTCCAGAAGCACACAGTTTTCGGAAATGCACACATAAAGTTGGCATTTCCAGTGCCTGGTCTGTTTTGACATCTCTGCTTTCTGAAGGATGTTCACACCCTTCATCAGCTCTTCCCTTTCCCCCTTGGGTACCTTCTCTCTCAGACTCTGGCTGTGAAGGAGCAGGGTTAACAGACAAAGTTGCAGATAGTCTCTGTGGCTCCTCCTTCACTTTGGCTTTGTCTCCCTTACCTTCCCCTTCAGCACGGAGCAATGGCAGGAGGATGTAGGTACTGAACACGGGAATGCAGTCAGACCTGGCTTGGGCCAGTCCTGGGTCATTCTCTCAACTTCTGCACACTGCTGGGCACTCAGCATTTAAGTGACCAAGGCAGATGGTATACCCAAGCTCTTGTTGGATGTGTTTTCTGTGAGGTTAAGCCAATCATTGTTTCCCTTTCTCCTTTCATCCCATTAGCTGTAAAAACAGGATGGTGTTCTCAAGATTACATATATCACAGGTCTGTAGCATCATTGTTAGGACCTAGCACAAAAGCGTGTTTTTCTAAATGATCCTGTAAACTGGAAGCTAACACACAACTATAGATTCCCAGGAAAGAGCTTTGTTTTTGATTACAGCTTATTTGTCTATGATTTGATTTAAGAGATTATTGCAAGCACTAGGACTCTTCTGGAACGCTTACTAAGTTATGAATAAAATGTCACACTAATGGTTTTGGTCAGTGGAGTGGTTATTACATTAATGTTGACTAGAAGTCTTAAGGGGCGTGACTGATGTTTATTAAGTGGTATTAATTTTCAAAAGGTGAATATCCAGGAATGGTGAAGTGGAGGGTTTTAATGACTTTGCCCTTTTAGTTTTCAAAAGCATTTGTTTTTTTAAAAGTACATCCTTCTGATTCTAGGCTGTGGGGGTTTGGCTACAGGGCCAGACTCACACTTTGTATCTCACACTGAAGGATATTATCTTTAGATTTCATTTTTTTATTAAGAATTTTTTTATTCATTTTACATACCAATCAAAGCTCCCCCTCTTCCCTCCACCCACCCCGCCAACCTCCCCCTCCCAACCCATCCCCCCATTTCCTCCTATGAGAAGGTAAGGCCTCCCATGGAGAGTCAGCAGAGTCTGGTACATTCAATAGAGGCAGGTCCAAGTGTCTTGTCTTCCCCTCCCCCCACAGCCTGTGCGAGGTGTCCCATCATAGGTAGTGGGCTCCAAAAAGCCTGCTCATGCACCAGGGATGGATTCTGATCCTACTGCCAGGGGGCCCCTTAAGCAGATCAAGCTGCACAACTGCCTCGCTATGCAGAGGGCCTAGTCCAGTCCCATGCAGGCTCCATGGCTGTTGATCTAAATTTCATGAGTTCCCACTAGTTTGGTTTGGTTGTCTCTGTAGGTTTCCCCATCATGATCTTGATGCCCTTGCTCATAGAATCCCTCTTCTCTCTCTTTGGCTGGACTCCTGGAGCTCTGCCTGGTGTTTGGCTGTGGATCTCTGCATATAGATCTCATTCTTGCCAATTACACAAGACAAAACTGTAGTGTAGCTAAGGTATTGGTGCTGACACAAGCCATTTTGAATTTCTTTCTTTCTGGTTTTTATTTCTGATACGGGATCCTATGTGATATGATGTAGAAAAGTGAGTGTAGCTAATCAGAAGCTAGCCTGCTCCTTAAACACCAGGAAATATTGATTCTAGTCATATGCTTTCTAAAAACAAGATTGATTTGTGTGTGTGTGTGTGTGTGTGTGTGTGTGTGTGTGTCTTCAGGTGGTCGAAGCTCTGCTCACAGAGGCCAGAAAAGGGCACCAGATCCTTTTGAGCTGGAGTTGTGGTAGCATCTGACTTGTTGGGTGGATCCTATGATCAAACTCTGGTCCTCATTCTTACACAACAGGCACTTCTAACCACTGAACCATCTCTCTAGCCCTGTTACATACGTGTTACATACTTACAATACCATCCTTATCTCAACTCTTTCTGGACCTTGAACTAGAATTTGGGTCTCTGTAAAGATGACTTAACCTAGCCACTGACTGTGACATTCCTCTGGAGGTCTCTGGACCATCGTTAGGGAAGTGGTACAGCAGGCAGGATGCCGAGATGTGAGTTGATTGCTGGGAGGGAGGAAACGGCAAGGCAACAGGATATACTTGCAGAACCTTACCACAGAACAAACTTCAGGCAAGGCTTGACCCAGTGTCTCAGGGATGAGCCACAGGCTCTCACCTCTCCTCCCCTTCTTCCTGTATGTTTCATCCTGACCAAGTCCTTTCATGTTTATTGGCTTCAGGGAAGGCAAAGAAGCCTGGTGTGGCTGGAGTGTGTGCATGATTGGGGAGATTCAGGGAAGGCAGGCAGAAGGTGAGGGGAAGCAGGTCACACATGGCCCTGTACACCTGGCAAAGAGTGACAGGAGGAGGCTTGGTGAGCCTTAATCAGGGGAGTTATGTGATTCAGAATTTAAAGGACCCCGTGGACGGTAACTATAGAATGGCTCGGTGAAGAGTTAGAGAGAAGGGAAGCAGGGAAGAAGTAATGAGGTGGCTACCAACCACAGGTCCTCTGCTGGATAAGACTTAGGTGTGTGGTGAGAAAAAGAACCCATGGCCATTTGATGAATACAAAACTTAACCTGTTGTTACCGATCTTACTTTTACCAGAAACCCCAGAGATACACACGTTTTTGTGTTAAATTGTTTGGGTTTGGTTGTATAACAACTCTCAGCTTTCTGAAGAAAAAAGGGAGTGGCTAATATAACGAACAATGTGGAATTAGACCCTCAAAGAACTCAGATGCCAGAATCAGCAGCACAACATGAATTATGAATGTTTAAGACAAATGTGGCACCAGAGAGAGACTGAGTCACCCGAAAAGAACAAGAAAACGTCAGAAAAGCAGATCTGTGAGAACCAAGGAGAACTCTTTCTTAAGTGTTTTTATTAACATATATCAATTATACACAATAATGGGTCTCAGTGTGTCATTGCCTACGTGTACATAACATATTTGTTATCCTTTCTTGTTCCCCTGGCTTGCTAATCAGGAAACGTATGTGGTCAATACAATATGAAAAGCTGCTCAACTTCCTGCTAGTCAGGTGAATGGACATCCAATAATCTGGTTTCAGTTTCTGCCCTTCAGCTCAGCCGTCCTCTAGACAATTCACATGCTGTGTTGGTGAGGGGGTGGGAAATGGACACACCATTTGGTGCCAATGGAGGTTAAGCTTGTTACAGTCTTTTTGGGAGGTAATCTAGCTAGTGTACCTATTAAATGTAATATATGTATACCCTTTGACCCAGTAATTCCATTTAGGGGAACATAATTTATATAGAAATTAGACCACATAAAGATAGTATAAGGTTGGTATTCCAATATTATTTGTGATGAAAGAAAAAAGATTATCTGAAGAAAATCAAATGGTTGAGTGAATTCCTTCCTACTGTTTACAACTATGTAATTTTTTTAAAAAGGGTGCATTGCTTCTGCATCTGTGGCTCGGGGAACACTGGGGAAGAGTGGGTGGAAAGATCGTAAGAGGCAGACTACCAGGAAGTCTGCTGTGAGGCAGTCTCTTCTAGAAACAGCTGCATCGATGGAACAATGCCAATATCAATAGATATACTAATGTGTAAGTGGCAACTTTTGTGGCATCCCACCCTGAGACAAAGAACTGTAAACAGGTAATGAATGGTGGGAGAAGGAGAATTAGCTTCTCCCAGGGAGGAGCCCCCTTATTGGTCATCCAGTACAAAGTGGACAGCCCTGAAGCCATATACACACCATCACCGGAAGTGGACTCATCAGGTTGCATTTATACACACACACACACACACACACACACACACACACACACACACACACCAATAATAAAAAAGTCTATCAACGTGAAGGAGGCATTGGAGGGATTGAAGGGGGGTACCTATGAAGGGCTGGAGGGAAGAGCAAGGGGAACCTTGTAATATCTTTGCTACATAAATGAAAATAAGCTGTTCGATAATGGTTATAGTAGTTTAGCAACCCATGACCTATCCAATGATTACTATTATATAGATCCTTTAAAGCTTATCCTATATATTGCTAAATACACTAGCTATCATTGTATAGCTTTGTCAACCATGACATGTTATATTTATCTATCATCTATCTATCCATCTATCATCTATCTATCTATCTATCATCTATCTATCTATCTATCATCTATCTATCATCTATCTATCTATCTATCTATCTATCTATCTATCTATCTATCTATCTATCTATCCATCCATCTATCTATCTAATCTGTTGCAGTTGTACATAAAGAATTTGGTAAGCTACATGAAAGAACAAGAGCTTGGTACCTTCTTAAACTTTTCTTCTCTTTAAAACTGTATTTGCTTGCACTTTCTTTTCCCTCTTAATCTACTGTGGTCTTTGTAATTCGATATTCTTTATGACTTGACTGCTGATCATAGTGGTTCCCACAACAGAAGTCCTTTGAGTTGGAAGTAAACCAACCTGGATGCCAGGCCATCAACTCGTACTACATACAGGATCTATACCACATGTTTGCAGATGATAACATGCATCACCGCGGTATGTGTTGTATGGTCAAGCAGATGATCTCTAGGGAGCAGCTTAGCAGTTTGGGGATATTAAGCCTCAAATAATCCTTGGAACCAAGGATATTCTTTTTATGTAGTAATTTAGCAAACTCCAGATAAATTTCAGCTGTAGTCCTTTGTTCATGATGTCAGTTAATAGTCTTTTTTTTGCTAAGGGAACATGGATTGTGTAATAAATATGGACATGTACAGCCCATCAGTAGAACATTTGGTTAAGAAATAGAGTGGGAGGGGTTGGGGATTTAGCTCAGTGGTAGAGCGCTTGCCTAGCAAGCGCAGGGCCCTGGGTTCGGTCCTCAGCTCTGGAAAAAAAAAAGAAAAGAAAAGAAATAGAGTGGGAACTTGTAGCTAGAGTTTTCCTGCCTGGTCCACAGTCAGGACAAATCTCTCTCACCTGCCAGTCCCACAGCCGCTTAGACCCAACCAAGTAAACACAGAGACTTATATTGCTTACAAACTGTATGGCCATGGCAGGCTTCTTGCTGACTGTCCTTATATCTTAAATTAATCCATTTCTATAAATCTATACCTTGCCATGTGGCTCGTGGCTTACTGGCATCTTTACATGCTGCTTGCCCTGGCAGTGGCTGGCAGTGTCTCCTTCCACCTTCCTGTTCTTTTCTCCTTTCTGTTAGTCCCGCCTATACTTCCTGCCTAGCCACTGGCCAATCAGTGTTTTATTTATTGACCAATCAGAGTAATTTGACATACAGACCATCCTACAGCAGGAACTGCTTTGTCTCAAGATTATTTGATGCGGACTCTTGTGTAGTGGATGGACAAGTTGAGAAATTGGAGAAATTACTCGTATGAATTGCTGTGAGACACTGGTAGGCATCCCTTGACACGTTCTTTCTTTCCTCCCTCAGAGTCCATGGACTTGCTTGAAGCTCTTGAAACCAATAATGGGAACTCTCTAGGTTACAGTGGTTTGAATAAGAATGGCCACCATATTTGGCCCCAATATTTCAGTGCTTGGTCATTAGGGCGTCGTGCTACTTGAGGGATATTAGAAGGTGTGACCTTCTTGGAGAAAGTGTGTCACTGGGGGTGGGCTTTGGGGTTTCAAATGCTCAATATAAGCCTAATGTCTCTCTTTCTTCCTGCCGCCTACAGATCTGATCTATATTCTCTGCTTCCTCTCCAGCACCATATCTGCCTGAATGCTGCCTTGCTTCCCACCATGACAATAGTGAACTAAACCTCTGAACTGGAAGTCAAACCCAATTACATGCTTTCCTTTATAAAACTTGCTGTGACTATGGTGTCTCTTCACAGCAATAGAACACTGACTAAGACACAGGTTAAGTTCTGTTCTTGCTAAGATTTTTTTTCTCCAATGAACATGACTAAAGCTACTCCTTCGGAGCATTGCTAGGAAACACTGAAGAAAAACAAAATCTCACAGAATACCCTTTCATCCATTCTGAAATTTACAATACTGGTAAGATTCCCATGTTATAGCATTTATCATGGCTGCCATTTCAAGTACCTGGTTCAGAATATGTTCATATAGTTGTGTGACAAACACACCCAATCTTCTTAACCTTCTAAAACTGAAATTCTGCATTCATTAAACACCTACTCACTGCTTTCTTCACAGGCCTCCGGTACCCACCATTCCACTTTCAATGTCTATTCATTCAGCTACTCTGCATAACTCATAGAAGTGACATCATATACATTTTTTTTGTGTGACTAGCTTGTTGACTTAGGACCACATCCTCAAGGTTCATCCATGTTCTTGCATGTATCAAGATTTCTTTCCTTTTCAACATTGAATATTCTTTCATTGAGTTTTTTAAGAAAAAATATATATTATATATTCAAATGGCTTAGTTATAAAATAAAAGGTGCCAGTATTTAAACCCTTAAATGACTTATATTAATCCATACATTCATTGATTAATACTATATGACTATACTACTGGGTGCTAAAATCAGTAATGACAAGGATGTAGACACTGTCCTAGAAGGTCACCAGTGGGGACTGGCTACAATCCAGGGCCAGATGGCTTACCTGAGCCATGTACTAGAGCAACATAGAAAGACTTTGATCATACTTCAGGACCTCCTATTTCCAGACAGCCCTCAGCACGCTCTTGAAAACCCTTTCTCTTACTCCTAGAAGATCGAAATGGGCAGACAGCATGGTGTTGGGCCACTGAGGACCACTCTCGGTGGGCTGTTTGAGCTGTAGCTCCTGCTTCTCCCACAGAGACATCCTTCCTCCACGGGCTGCAGACAAGAGTTATGTGTTGTGTGGCGATGTGATGTGTTCTGAGAAGTGTGCCCTTGTCTTAGTCTTCTCCTGTTGCTCTATCTAAAGCAACCTAAGGGAGAAACGGTTTATTTTGGGTTAACTCGGGACCAAGAGTTCAAACTCATGAGCCATTGTTGCCAGCTTCAGAGAGTGTACTTACTAAGAGGGTGATAAGTCCTTAGAGGATATGATCTTACAGGACCTCTGCTCTGTGCTGTACATCTGCTCTATCACTGACCAGACTGTCATTATGTAGCATGAGTGGTTTGCATTTTGGTCATTAGAAGCAGAAGGCAGAAGTCCCTGGTCCCTCCATTGTTCTATTGAGACAGGTAGACATTTGAATACTCAGCAAAGAGCACAAATCCAAATAATCAAAGGACCTGAATGTCAGAATGTACACTAAAAACATGGGCCAGTTCTGTGTCTTTAGTATGAGCACTCAGCGTTGGAACCTGCTTCACCTTATGGAATTCTATGTATTTACTCAGCTGTGCTCCTCAGGCACTGGCTCTGAGCTGATAAACATGCAAATTTGACCTCCACATGGGTAACAGGCCAGGAAGGTAGGATCAGCTCGTGTCACACTGTGCACTTCATTTTCTATCAATAGCCTTGTTAGTGTGCACAGACTCTTGGGTTCCTGAGGAATGGAGTCATTTGTAAACAAAACACTGTCATTTTGAGCCATTAGAATGCATTATATGAGGAATAATGGCCAAAAGAGAGCTGTCGGGAGTCAGATGAAGCAGAGTAAAGTCTTCAGTGTTCTGGGTCTCTTGGGTTTTACCCACCATGATGAACTCAGCCTTCACATTATCTGAAACAAAGGTAACATAAGCATTCTTTCTCTGAGCAGGAGAAAGAAATTTGTGTTAAATTTCTTGAGATTGAGCAATTTGGACTTCTGTTTGTGAATGTGGTAGAATCTAGTTATTTTAAATTTTCTTCTATCAAATGTTATGTAAAATGAAGCCTACCCTTGACGTTTCCATTGTAAGGAAAGGGTAAGCACTTTTAGCCAGAGAAGAACATCACCTCTCCAAGTCCTCATCAGAGGACAGCAGTTACTACAGAGACTCACAACTGGTCAAAGTGCAGAGCACAATGGCTATGGAGTGCTCAGCCACTAATGGGACGTCTACCTCACAGCCCTTCTTTCCAAGGCTCATGACGTAAGTGGGAGTAAAAAGATTGTAGAAGCCGGGGATTGGTGAGGACTGGGACAAAGCAGTGTGTCCTAGACAGGACAGGAACATTGATTGTACTTGTGAACCTGTAGCTGTGGCTGTTTGCAAGAGATCAAGCCAGTCAACACTCCAGCATGAATGGGGAAGGGGACCACAAGCCCCACCCCAGATGAGGAGCTATTGACAGGTGATGGATGTTGGGAAGGGTGTGGCTTCTGGTGGGATGACCATGCTCCAGTGGGAAGCCCTGTACCTATGTGTACATGGGCAGCACAAGCAAGCTCAGTGACTTGGATGAAAGCAGGAAGAAAATAGGTCAGGAGGTTGAAGGGAGAGGTGCGATAAGGGAGTCTGGGTTGAGGTGGAGTGGGAATTAAGAGCAAATGTGATGCAAATACGTCATATACATGTGTGAGGTTCTCAAAAAGTAAAAATATTTGAATGATAAAGAAAGGGGCTGGAGAGATTGCTTAGCAGCTAAGAGCATGTATGACTCCTTCAGAGTTCCCAGCATCCAAATGTGATGGTTTCATCAGGGGACTTCGCTGTGTAAGAGAAAATGGACAGAGCACCAGAGAAGACTGGGAGAGTTTCTGTTCACTCAAGCATGATTCCAGAGACGAGAAGGTCTTGTGGTTGATAGCAGTGTCAAGGACTGCTGTATGGTTAAAGAAAGGTTTGTTAAGGTCATTTGGAAGTCTTTGGTCCAAAGTGGATGGTCAGAGGATGTCTACATCTCCCAGGAATCTGGTATCTGATTGCTTCAGCACCTCTGAAAGCTCCTTCACTGGCCAGAGCAGTGGTGGGAGGGTGGCCCAGCCTTGGTTAATTACATGCTTGTCCCAGGAGGTCTTTGTTCACTGTCATGGATCCCAGAACCTTCATCTCTCATTTCAAGTTTTGGAGAACTTAGGGCTACCTGGTTCTAGCATCATCGATCTTGGATGCTGTGTTTTGTACCTAGTTGTTCCCACTGAGTACTGCATTTTACCATTCGTTGAACCAGTGGCCATCTCAGATGGTTTCATTGCCTGGATGGTCCCAACACATAATCTTAAGCAAGTAGAGTAAATTTCATTATGTATAAAAATAACATTAATTCCCATGAGGCAGAACCGTTGTGGGTTAGAATAACTTGTGCAGTAGGTCCTCAGTTGGAAGGCTAAGTTTCATGAGAAGTTTACTCCGTGCCTCACGCATGGGATGCACTCACAGTCCTGTGCTGGGTCATTTGGTAAAGAACCTAACAGTAATGCCCACGTGGTACTGCCCACTTGACCTCTGCTGTACAGGCTCTCTGCTCTCACCCTGTACAGAGACCACAGGATGTGGCTGCATCTGCATGTGCTCCGATCCATAGGTCATCAGTTTCCAGGAAGCCTCCATGAACACTGACTGTTTCTGAGACCTATCAGTCCTCCAGATCTTCTGAGGTCTGGTTGAAAATGCAAGGTCATGAGATGCTAATGTCTTTCAAATTTCCTGCTTGCCTTGGGGACACAGAGGAATGCATCACCACAGAATCCTAGCTTCTCTGGTCCTTAAGAGGCCACATTTCTTTTCTTTTCTTTTCTTTTTTTAAAAGGCCACATTTCTTATAAACAGGACAAGGTCATTTTACATTGACTTTGCTGAATCTTACTCCAAGTATTTATTCAGCTCCCCTGGGGCTCTTCAACCTCCCAGGAATCCTTCCTGCTTTGCCTGTCCCTTGCTCTGAGTCATGGCTTTTCCTTGGTCTCACACTCACTTCTCCAGGTGACTAGTCTTTCTACACATCTTCCTTTTAAAAATAATCTAAGAATCATATTTCAAATTTATTCTTTGAAAGTGTCTTCCATGTATACAATGTATTGATCTTATCCATTCTCCACCACCTCCTTCCATCTCCTCAACCACTAGGACTCACCAACCCATCTCCCTCTGACCATGTCCTCTTTTTATTAGTTATTATTGCTAATAGCCCCTATAACCATTTTGTGCTGAGCATATACATGTGGGTATGGGACCTTTCTCTGGAGGCATGGGTAACCTACCACAGGCCATACGTTCAGTGAAAAATGGCCCTCACTTTTCTTAGCAGCAATCAGCTGCTTCACAACTAGGACTGGGGCCTAGGTATTCCTCCCTCTATCCATGCTGGAATTTTGATTGGCTTGATCTTATACTTACCTTGCACAGATAAACATAACTGCTATGAGCTGATGTATCAGCTATGCCATCTTTTTAAAATGCCTTATTATCATTATTATTATTATTATTATTATTATTATTATTATTATTATTTGTGCATGATGTGTGTGCATCAGAGGACAGTCTTTCAGGAGTTGGTTCTCTCTTTTCACCATGAGCTCTGGGGATCAAATTCAGGTCATCAGACTCACTTTTACCTGATGAGCCAACTTGCTAGCCCTCTTCTAGACATCTTGAATTTAGGTGAAAGAGGCCCTGTCACCTTAAACACCCAAAGCACACCAAAGACACTTTCTCGAATCTTCAGAGACTAAGGAAGACTGTCACTCACAAAACAAAGGCCTAAGTGGCAACTGGTGGCATTTCTCTCAGGTAAATAAATGCAATCCTCTGCAGAGGGTCTGTTTGAGCTGCTTCTTGCCTTATCCTAAGGCAGCTCCCATGTCACCTGCTGGTCACTAATCCTGTCACAATCCTACAGGAGCTGAAGACTCACTGGCCCCTCCATGATGCTCAGGGAAGGGCAGAGCTCAGGGACAATGGAAGCACCTGAGATGCTCCTGTGAGATTGGCAGGGGAAATACGAAGGGATGCAAAGGCCCCTTTCTTCTCCCTGCAACTTCTCAGTTAGGAGAAACCAACAAACACTCATTAGTAAGAGAGAAAAACCTCCAGATTGGATACATGACCATGGATTACATTTCTTAAAAAGTGCTAAACCTGGTCTTCAAATAGTAACAATAATAGTTGATATTATCATTATTTTTTAAGATAGAGTCTCATCATGTAGCCCAGGTTAGCCTAATACTTGCTGTATAGTCCAGGCTGGCTTCAAACTCATGGTTCTTTTGCCCTATCCTCCCAAGTTCTGAGATTATAGGTATGAGCCAATACACCCAGCTTCCGATTCTTCCAGTGAGAATTCTAGCCTTTTGTTTAATGTGTTCCAGTCTTTCTCCCTCCACTGCCTGTCAGATGTTGGTAAACTGTGGTCCTTGCGTGGAAGAGTGGGGAAGGTTGAGATCTATAACTGGATGCTCTAGATGGCAGCCAGGGAAGACAGGAAAGCAGCGTGTGGGATGTGTGTCCGTCCCCTCAGGGCCTGTCATTATTCTTGCTGTTAGTCTAGTCTTACAGCGAGCAGAAGGCAAATGGCATGTACAGACTTGGATAATGCTAGTAATTACAGCCATCACACGCGCATGCAGGGAGCAGCCAGCCTTTGTTCAGGAAATCAGCAGAGCCTAGCAGCCAGTGAGTGGCATTTTTTTTTTCAAAATCACAGCATGTCTACACGCGGTGTGGGGTGCACTGTGTCTGAAGGTCTCCGGGTTTTTATGTGTCTCTAGAAATAGGTTGCTGGACCCTTTCTCGCTGACTAAAGTTGGTATCTTTTCAGAAGAAAAGTCCACAGGTGTAGTTAAGAATGCTAGCGGAGCATTCTGGGATGGGAGAAGGAATTGATTGGGTATCCTGGCTGCCCTAGGCCTCAGAACAAAGGGCCAGGGATTTCTTAAAACTTGCTTTGGACACCAGACTGTCCTGGGGACAATATGAAGAAGATACTCTGTCAGCTCTCTGATTTAAGCCCTATCTGACTGGGGACGGAGAGAATACACGTTCTTCAAAGGAAGTCACACGCCTGCATCTTCAATGGACTGGGACCACTGGCTGGGCCTTAGGTACTAGATCATTTTCAATCCAGAAAAATCCCTTTCCTTTTGCGTTCTACCCTTCTCTGTTTCAGGGATGTCACTGAAACATATGGGATTTGGAAATTGTACGCGGGCCATATGTGGCCTGGAGAGCTGGTCTGTCAGTTGAGCACCAAGCAAAAATCCATTTTTAAAATAACAGAGGTAGTCATTCCTGAAGGGCCAGACATCACATGGTTCCCATCACAGTGAGCCTCCTGAGACAGAAACACTTCCCAGTAGACCAGGCTTCTCAGAACGGACCTTTGCTGGGATCAAATCACTAAATGAACATCATGCCATGGTCTCAAAATGTTTCCAAATTGTTAGGCATTCACTCATGACCCTGTGGTTTGTGTTCACTGGGAATTCAACCCATGTTAGAGGATACATTTTTCAAAATGTGTATATGGGTGTTTTAGTGTGTATATGTGTGGTGATATTGTGTTCCCCAATATATTGTGCACCTTAATAAACATATCTGGGGTGAGAGACAGAACAGCCACTAGATAGACATAGAGGACAGAAAATGGTGGCACACACACCTTTAATCCTAGCATTCTGGAGACAGAGATCCATTCGGATCTCTGTGAGTTCAAAGCCACAATGGAAACAGCCAGGCATGATGACTCACGCCTTTAATCCCAGGAAATGATGGCAGGAAGCAGAAAGGTATATAAGGCGTGAGAACCAGGAACTAGAGCTGGTTAAGCTTTTAGCAGCAGTTCAGCTGAGATCCATTCGGATGAGGACTCAGAGGCTTTCAGTCTGAGGAAACAGGATTGTCTGAGAAGTTGGCGAGGTGAGGTTGGCTGTGGTGTGTTCTGTCTCTCTGATCTTTCAGCGTTTACTCCAATACCTGGCTCCAGGTTTGTTTTTATTAATAAGACCTTTTAAGATTCGTGTTACATATATGCATCTATATCCATGCCCTATGTGCATGCCTGGTGCTCACAGGGGTCAGAAGGCATTGGATTCTCTGGAACTAGAGTCACAGATGATTGTGAGCTGCCATGTGGGTCCTGGGAACCAAACCTGGTTTCTCTGGGAAAGCAGCGAATACTCTTAACTGCTGAGTTATCTCTCTAGTCCCAACAATACCTTTTTATTTTGTTGGAAAATGATCTCACTATTTTAATAGTATGATGAAATATTTAACATAAAACATGCTCCATGATATACGAATGAAGGATTCTCTCCAGAGAATATAATGGAAGGGAATTTTACTGCGATAGTCTGTCAGGGGCATACATTTTTGGTATGGTTTCAGTGATGTATGTTCGTAGGAAAATGTAGTTAATGGAAGCTGATAATGTCTGTTCTTTTCACTTCATAGTAAGGAGGAGAGAGAGGCGGTCACAAGAAGCTCTTGAATAGACATCATGGTATGTTTTTAATGTTCATGTTTTCATTTAGTTTTCTCAAACAATATCTTGTGGGTAGGTGTTATTAATTGTGATGTATTTGTTTTTTAAACTTGTTTTGTAGTAGGGATAAATGGACTCAGGACCTTGTACATGCTAGCAAGTGTTCTGCTGCTGAACTACATCCCTAGTCCCTGATTTATATATTACCCAGAAAGAGTTAGTATGAAAATCACCCCTTTTCAGAAAGTCCTCTAAGATTAATAGGCTCACTGAGGATATGAGTTGCTTACAGAATTTTGGAAAGCCTAAAGGAATGAGTCCTGGGATTATCCGTTACTCTCAGAATAATCTAGAAGCAGCCTTAATTAAGGAAGTTAGAATTTGTTTATCTGCTTCTGGAACTCCTGAGTGCAAGGGCATTATCATCATAACCACAATCCAAGGGTCAGGAAGATAGAGCTGTGAGTTTCCTTCTGTCCTTCTCTCTGTGCCCGCAGGGCTGGTGGCTGGCCAGTGGAATATGGAGTGCCACAGTTGCCATCATCTCAAGAACCAGGATAAGTGATGCAGATGACCTACTGGCCCTGGGCCTCCCGGGAAAACAGCCAAGACAGCAGGGAGGCAGCTGGCCTCCACATCAGCTGGCCTCTGGATTTAAATGAGCTTCCCTGTGCTGTCGCCTCAGATGCAGAACCCTCCTGCATGGGCATCTTCAGATGGAGTGTTAGGTCCTCAGGCCTCTGAACCATACAAGACATCCCAGAAACTCCTGCTCATATGTTTTTTCTTTTGCTCATTGTACAAAGAGCTCTGATAGGGCTCAAATCCCTGCCTCATAACTGAATCCTTGTTTGGCCTTAGACAGCAAGGACCAGGAATGGGAGTTAACATTCAGACTTACTACCTGTTTCCTAACTCTGATAACAGGGCTACCAATTCCTGGGTTCTTTCAAGCCCGGGAGAACTGTCGCACTTTCCCCACATCACAGACCACTCCTCGTTGTCACCCAGCTCGATTGAGCTGAGACACAAACATACGTTAATATTATTTGTGTTCCTCATTTTTGTGTCACTGTGACCGTAGTATCTGACAGAACCAAGGGAGCAAAGGTTCATTTTGGTCCATGGCTCAGAAATGTCCCCCATGGCTCAGGTATTTGATCATGTGGTCCCCAGTGGGTGGTGCCATTTAGGGATGTTATGGAACCTTTAGGAGGTGCTGTGGGATGGTCTTTCTGTACGCTGTGGATATGTGTTGCTATGATTGGTTAATAAAGAAGCTGCTCTGGCCTAGGGTGAGTCAGGTTACAGCTAGGCAGGAAATCTAAGAGAGAGATGGGAAGAAGAACGGCAGAGGCAGGAGAGAGGCCAGCCACCACCCAGGGAGCAACATGCCAGCAGACTGGTAATGCCACAGCCATGTGGCAAAACATAGATGAATAGAAATGGGTTAATTTAAGATGATAGAGCTAGCTAGCAAGAAACTTGAGCCATTGGCCATACAGTCTGTAGTTAATATAAGCCTCTGAGTGATTATTTTGTAAGCAGCTGTGGGACCGCAGGGTTGGGTGAGCAGAGGAACTTCCAGCACAAGGAGGCTCCTTGCTGGAGGAAGTCCATCACGGGCAGTGGGCTTTGAAAGTGTATAGCTTTTTCCCACTTGCAGTTTATGATCTGCTTCCTACGTGTGTGGTGAGATGTAATCTCCCAGCTTCCTGCCCTGGCCACCTGCTGCCAAGCCCCCTTGCCATGAAGGACTCCTGCCCTCTGAAACGGTAAGCCCTGATACACTCTTTCCTCCTTAAGTTGCTTCTGGTCATGGTGTTTGATCACAGCAACAGAGAAGTAATGCACAGCTTCAGGCTGCAGCTGATTGTGGCAGGGTAGGCTTAGCGCAGAGTTTGGATGCTGGGGTTAGGAATGCGTAGAAGAGACTCTTCCCATTATAGCAGACTATGAAAACATACAGAAAGGGAAGAACAAAGGGCTAGGAAAACCCTTCAGTGGCCTGTTTCTAATGACCCACTTCCTCCAGGTAGGTCCCACGTCCTAAAGCTTTTACAAGCTACCAAAATAGTACTGCAGCCGGGCAACATGTTCTTGAAACATGAAACATTGGGGGCATTTCAAATTCAAAATATAGTATCATGATGCTTTGAATACATCCCATTATTAAAACTGATTAAAGTGAAAATAAGTTGATTCTATTAGGCTTGTATTAAATTTTTGTTTGACTAAAGCAAATTTTCAGATGGAATTGTGTCTCCCTTAAGGAGATGTTCAAATCCTAATATCTGACACCTGTGATTAAGACCTCCTTTGAAGTTAGAGTCTTTACGGATGGAATCAAGTCAAGATATCATACTAAACCCAGTGACTGGGGGTGTAAGTGCATATGCATACATGCATGCCCATGTGTGTTTGTGTACATGTCCACGTGTATGCTCATGCACGTATGACAACCAAAGGACAACCTCAGTTGCTATTTTTCATTGTTTCGAGACAGGTCTCTCATTGGCTCGAGCTCACCAAACAGGCTAAGCTAGCAGACCAGTGAGCTGCAGGAATCCGCTTGTCTCCACACCCCCATGCCAGGGTTACACGCGCACACCACCACAGCCAGAGGTTTTCCTTTAAACATGGCTTCTGGCAAGCACTTTACTGATTGAACAACCACCCAGGTTCTTTCAGAAGCATGTCTTTACTTCCATATTGAATGTATTTGGTGGTGGCTCAGGAAACTCTCTTTCCCTGGTTTTTCTCTCATCTCTCTGTCTAGTACTCAGTAGTACATAAATAGACTACTAACCATTATTAGTAGACATCTCTTTCAGGGATCCTGCAATAGGCCCTTTCACAAATTGATCACTCATTTACTGTCATCATTTCTAAGTTACACCATAAAGTAGGAAGAGCAGTGGAGAGCAGTGAGGTTCAGGAGCAGAGCGTGGAGGTCACAGCCACAAGCAATGACTGCAAATGATTGCATTCAAGATGTTTTACACAGCATGCATCATTAGTGTTTTAAGGGACCACAGGCCAATCTTTCAAATAAGGATAACACAGTTCCAATAGGCAGAGGAATTGCCCAGTCCAGATCCTTGCTGGTGGAGATGGAGACAGCATCCATTCCCAGAGCATCAGATTCCAAGGCCTGTGTTCTTTGGCGTTATAACTGGTGCTAACTTCATCTCTCTAATTCCTTCCTTATCATCTGCAAATTGAATGAGTTGATCTAGACCAGTGGTTCTCAACCTTCCTCATGCTGCGACCCTTTAATACAGTTCCTCATGTTGTGGTGACCCCTGACCATAAAATTACTTTTGTTGCTACTTCATGACTTTAATTTTGCCATTGTAATGAATTATAATGTAAATATCTGATGTGTGACCCCTGTAAAAAGGTCATTTGACCCCAAAGGGGTCGCAACACACAGGTTGAAAAACACTGATCTAGAGAAACATTTGTTGAACAAGAGTGCTACCAAAAGTTTAGAGATGTGTTTCTCTCTAGGGAACATGACTGCATTCATACAGTTGTCTGAAGCATGGAGAATAGTGGAGGATCTGTGGACAGTTGATCAACCAGGGAAAATTCTGAACATTAGCTGTAAAGGGCCATAGTATGCTTAATATGCTGCACAAGGGCATTACTTTTTCATTGCTGTGATAAATTCCAAGGCCAAAAGCAACTTAAAGATGAAAGAGTTTATTTTGACTTATTGTCCCAGAGGGATGGAGTCCATCATGGAGGGAAAGGCATGGCTGGCAGCAGGAATAAGAGGGAGCTGGCTCATCACAGTTTTCACTCATACACAGAAAGTGCACACATGACAGAAAGGAGAGAGAGAGAGCGAGAGAGAGAGAGAGAGAGAGAGAGAGAGCAAAGAAATAAGGCTAGAGATTCTGAAAACCTGCCCTAGAGACTTAGTTCCTCTGTGAGACTCTACCTTCTAAAGGTTCCATAACCTCTCCAAACAGGTTACCCGACTGGGGACCAAATCTTCAAGCCCATGAGCCTATGGGGACATTTCTCTTTCCAACTACCACACTGGGAATGAAGAGATCAGCTGGTCTGATATTTCCAACATGGATTCTCTTCTCTGCCGCTGTTTCCAAGCCGCTCTTCTCTCCTCTCACCAAGCTTACTTTATAATTTTCCTTTTCAACTCCACCTTCTCTTCTTGGTTTCATTTTCTGTCTTCATCACTTGCTTGCTTGAAATCTGACATTTAATCATGGAAGCAAATTTAGAGTTTTTGAAATGTGGCTATGAAATCACACAGGGCTTGAGATTTATCCATTGTTGTGACCTGGCTTACAAAGAGGGGAATATTAAGAATATCAGAGAAAATTACTAGAAATAAATACTTTCCATCCATATCCCGTTACTCATGATGTCTGTACATTAAAACACTCAGGGTAATTGTGAAAGTTGTGTCAGAATGTGTGAGCAAGATATGTGTTACTTTCTATATAATGTGATAATTTATAACAGAGTGACATTTTAGTTGCTAAGAACATCTTTTCTTCAATATGACATCTTTCCTAGAAAGACTCTGAAGCTGCACGTGACAGCTTCATAACCATTCTCGTACTGACAGTGACTCGATACTGCATTTTCACACTTAACTAGGATGCTCCCCCACTGAAACCTCGTAACCACGATAATTATTCTCGTACAAAGAGACCAAGAGAGAGCTGAACGGAGCTTTGCAGCACATTCTTCACACTGACATGGCGTGCACAGGACATCATTTTGACCTTAGGATATGATTAGAGAAAAACGTGCTTTCCAGTCAAACAAATAATCCATTACATCGCTGCCTGTGTTCATTCCAATTAATAGGAACCCTGTGAGGTTATTGATTTCCAGTGTTGTCTACATTCACCAACATAAGCCTCAAGAGTGTCGACTGTCTGCTCTGTGGCAGGACATGAATATTTAAGATGCTCAAGACTAAAAATGACAGAAAATTCTAATTAGAACTTTCATTTTAGAGGAGTGAAAATACCATTCTGAGAAAGTGCCAGGGCTTAAACAGTGCAGTGATTCCCTGGTTGTTGGCCATGGCCAATCATCAGTTCCATTGCTCATCACTTCCCTTCAATGCTCTGTTTCAGCTGAACTCCCTGCAGAAGCTGCAGAAACATCAGTTAACAAATATCATCCACAAAATCACCTCTTATGGCTGGCTAGCTAGCTCACTGGCCAGATGTTTAGGTTCCCCTGGTACCCACAGCTGCCTTCTCTGCTGTTGAGTCCACATGGGCATCCTCTCTCTGCCTTTATAGACAAGTGGAGTAAAACCCAAGCTGATTCTGCCTCTGCTAGGCAGGCCTGTCCTACAGTGAGGTGCATGCCTTCATCTTACAGATAACTTAATTTCAATAATGACCTGCTTTGCCAAATATCACTGGTATGATATAGGGGTGTAGATTTTGTTTCAAGATGCTTAAGGCCAAAAGACTTATGAATGTCTTTCATTTTAAAGGACAAATGTCTTTTTATTCACCTTTGCAAGTATCTTAAGGAGGACCAATGTGGCAATCCACAATGCACAGCACAAATTATGGTACAAAACACTCCGAGACCAATTTCATAATTTTAAAAGAACATGAACTTTTTATCACTTGGGGATACATGCTGTTTGTAAGTTATTTCCAGTTAATTTTACAAAACCTGGAAGCCAGAAAATGAGTTTAAGAATTTAAAAGGGAAAGAATGAGTTCCTTTTCCATCTTCTAGCAAAGGCTAAATGTTGATAGTGCTTCCAAACATGAGGTCAGCATTGTCTCAAATGTGCAATGGCGAGGACTGGAGTTCTTCCCACTCTGTTCCATCTGACCCAGATGCCTTGTTGGGAAAGCTTGCCATTGGCAAATTGAGAGGCGTGACAGTCAGTGGAAGGGGATGCTCTTGTGTGGGGATAATCTAAGGCAGTTGAAACTATGGCAAATTAGTAATTACTCAGGCAACACAGAAACTTACAGAGAGATAAAAAGTGGATAAGGGTGAGTTAGGGGCAATCAAAGGTCAGAGCCTCTTGTTTGGTTTTGTGCAAAGAAGTTCCCATGTCCTCTGGCAGGAGCATAGAAGGAAATAAAATTCAAACCCAGAAGTTCAGAGTGTGGTGGTCTGGTCTGTTATACTAGTGTAGGAGAATTTGATGCTCAGACACAACAGGCACAGGATGATGTCCTCAAGAGGAGAATAATAAGGAAGACTCCTTCGACCTTCTGGGCATGTGGAGAAAGGGAAATGGGGTGAATCTCGTTGATAGATGCAGGTGGGGATACAGTCGGAGGAGAGAATAACTTCCACTGTTCTGCAGCACAGTACAATAACTGTGGCTGACAATATCTGCATATTTCAAAATAGCAGCGATTGTCAATATTCTCATCCAAAAGAAATGATGAACATTGGAGGGAGTGCTCACACCAGGTGTCTAACCTGACTTTTATACGTTACATGCATAAATTCAAATATTATGTTTCCGCTTAAAATTAATAACTGAAATATTTAATCTCTAAACTTGGTGTTTACATTCACATTATTTATACTCATTTATAACAACAACACCAATTATTAATATGGTACAGTACATTTGAGGGATCATCTTAGAATTCTAAAGTATACTTGCTTACACGTGCAAATTCCCCCCCAGAACTTGAGATTTTTCACGGACATGATCTCTGTAGTTCTCATCCTTCCGTCTCTAAAGTCTAGCATGGCTGCTTGATAGTCCTACCTGTCCAACCTAATTAAACTTGGTAATGAATTGACTGAAGATGTGATGAAGAAATCCTCCCCAAGTTCCTTGACAATGGTAGAGGACAAAGTCCTTTCACTCACAGAAAAACATAAAAGACCCTCAAATGTTGTCAAATGTCGCTTGGCCTTGTAACTCAGTTGCAGCGCGTTCTGTGTACACCAAGAACTAAGACCCCTGGTTTTCTATGATGGATGCAGACTCCGTAATGCAGTTCTGACAAATGTGGGCAGTGTGCTCTTAAAACAATGCTCTGTTACAGGCCTCCGTTCCTTGTCAGAGTGAGGAAGGGAGCTTGCTTGTCTAAGGTTAGAGCTGGAAACCACTTTCTCTTGAAGCTGGCAATGCAGCAACGCTCGTCCGCTTTGAAGTCTCGAGAAGAGAAGTAAATAACAGTTCAACTAAGCTGGCACGTGCTAGAGAGTAACACAGCCTACTCCTTTAAGATGAGCGTGGAGCACGTCAGCTCTACATACGGGGCTTGGGATGCGTTTGTGTGCCTCAACACATTAAGTTTTACTCCTTAGCTCTTCAAACGCAGTTTCCTATTGTCCCAAATCTAGGGCTTTTCACTTTCTCTTCATACCAGATGGCAGTGCTCAAATCATTTTCAAACTGAATATTTTAGCCCTCATAAAATAAAACATGAAATGGCATGTATGGGAACCAGGCCCACTCCACTTCTTTCACTATTTTGTGAAACTTATTTTTAGGATATATCATCAATCTGGACATTTTCACAGATATTTTTGTCGGTTCAGCCTGTTCTGGATCACTTACCAGTCCAGTTGCTGTGGCATGGCAATGTTTTAAAAATTATTTTCTTTCTAAACAGCAACAGCCACTTCTTGATAATAGCACACTAAGATTTGAGAGAGAGAGAGAGAGAGAGAGAGAGAGAGAGAGAGAGAGAGAGAGAGAGAGAGAGAGAGAAAGAAAGAAACCCCCTTGGGGGCATTCTCGATGTTGCACACAACTATATTTTAGCTTCTAACTGTCTTTATTCTTTAGTGTCGTTACAACAGGATTTGGGTCCCTGGGAACAGCGGACTTATCGCTGAACCAGCTCTCAGAGCACTGATGAAATGTTTGTGTGATACAGCAACAGCAAGGCTTTTTCAAAGATCGGAGCAGAATGTTGATTCATTCCATGAAAATCAGTAAGCCCTCACCCCCACTTAGAGATGGGAAACTGAAAGGAGATAACATAACACAAAATAGTCATTTAAAAAGAATGTAGTTGTTCACACTGTGTGTCAGATCAGGTGTTCTAATGCCTCAGAATCCTCATAACCCTACATGAGGTGACGTCATGATTGTCATTCCGCACACAGGAAGAATGAGGACTAGAGAAGTTGAGTGGCTTGTCTACAGTCACAGCAATCACAAACAGTGAGGAGATTTGGGGCTCCTGTGGTAAGGTACCAGTGTTGAAACAAGGCCATTGACTCCAAGGTCACTAGAGCACACAGGCTGGGTTGGCACTGGGTTGCTAACTCCATTCTATTGGCTGAAGCTTTAGGATTGGTTTTATTCTGTCTCTTCTGAAGCATCCACTCCATTCTCTTACTGGTTTGACACCTGATCACTGCCCTAACTACTTTCTTCAGCTAGGTTCTAACGCTCTGAGGGCAGGACTCCCAAGAGGTCTTAGATCTTTTTTTTGCCTGGGGAGCTGAGCTTAGCCTGGGAGATAGTATGTGCATCTCGAGGGACTGTCCCCAGCTGGTTGACTAGGTCTGTAACAACAAACACACCAAAGGCTTCCCTTAGCCCTCTCCTTCCAATCACTCCAACTTCTCCACCGTGTAAAATCAGAGTATGAGCCATGACCCAGGAGAAAAGCCCAGAGCACACATGACCAAGAGCCGTCAGTCTTCCTGTGTCCCTCTGTCATTGACATCATCGCTATAGGGGAAGCACATGTAGAGCGGGTAATGAGGCAGACCACAAGGTGCCTTCATCTTTCTTGGGTTCTAAAGCTTCCTCTCCAAGCACCTAGATCAGAGCTCCTTCAAGCTGATGGTTTTCCAACTTTGTTCATCTTCCTATTCATATCCGACTCAGGTGGAGAGAGCTCATGCTGCCTCTCTGATACAGACAGAATCATCGAAGCCTTCTCAGCAGGGACAAAGCCGTTAAAGACCAGAACAGGCCAGGCAATGAGATGAAAGCATGGTTTCCACAGCCACATCTAAGTGGAAGATGTGTACATCTATGTCTTATGTGGCCTTGGGCTTGCACTGTGACTTTGGTAGACCACAGACACTTTTGTCATTGTGTACCCGCCCCCCCATAAAAAGACTGACATCTCTACTTCATGACTATGGGTTTAAAGACAATATAATCAAATCTGGACTACATGGATTTTTTTCCTTCTGCTCTTAGGAGAAATTGAAGTGGTTTTATGAGGAAAAATGGCCACTGGGGATGGTGGGTTCTGACTTCCCTCTGTCAACAGGAAAGTCAACATGACTGACATGTGACTCACAGGATACTCACATCTTAAGAATGTAGCCTAAGGGGTTTTTATTTGAAGGTATCCGTGTAACCAAGACTCACAGGAAGATAAGGGACAATTATAGCATCCCCACTGAGTTCTCTCCCAGTCAATCCTGCGTCTCCCACATCAATTAGCTTTACTGTTTGTGACTTTCTTATGTGGAACTAGATGGTGTGAACTGCTGTGTCTGGCTTTGGCTTATTTGTCTGTTTTTTGTTGTTTTTCTCGTTACAGAATTTGAAAGTTTCACCCATGTTGTTGCATAGGACAAAAGCTTTTTTCTTTTTTAAATTTGTGGATCATATTCCAGTGTCTGTATGTGTCACATTTTGTGCATTTATTTTTTCCCGTTAATAGACGTTCATACTGCGGGCAGGTTGGGGTGTTGTGAAAGCACTGGCATGAACGGTCTTGTGCATGCATTGGGGGGCAGATGTCCTCGTTTTTCTTGGGCAAGCCTTGGAAACCTATATATCTAAGTCACCGATCCTTAAGCTTCCGTCTGTCTGGACTGCAGGACAGTGAGCTCAAGAAATCCACTCATCTCTGCTCCCTTCCCTCATCCCAGCACAAGGGCTGCAGACATGCACTGTCACTTCTGGCCTTGGCATGTGTTCTGGGGATTCAAACTTGGGTCCTCAGGCTTGCCTAAAAGCACTTTATTATTGACCAAGCCGTCTCCCCAGCCCCGTGGATCTGTGTTTGAGCAGCCTCGTGGTGCGTTGAAGTGTATGAAAGCCAGAGAACCCTGTTTCAGATGTACAAACCTAAGGGCGGCTCCCACTCACGATTCAGCAGATGGGCCCAGGGTTTGCCAGGCAACTGAATTTTCTCTCAGCTGCTGGGTGCTATTTTGATGGGACAAAGGATGGAGATAAATACTGGAGGTGAGAACCAGAAACTTCTTGACTTTGAAAATGAAAACGGAGGACTTATGTTGATCCATCAGGGTTCAATCAGACAAACAGAACCATAGAGAGGCACATAGGCACAACCCCCCACACATGCACATATGAGTGATAGTTAATTTTATGTGTCACCTTGTTCTGGTCCATTGTTGCGTGGCCAAACATCCATCTAGATTTTGCAGTTAAGGTATTATTTGGATTTGATTCATGCTTAAATAGGTAGACTCTGAGTGAAGCATATTACCATTCTCAATGTGAGGAGGCCTTTCTGATAGATCATCTGAGGATCTTGAGAGAAAAGCCTGAGGTTACTTGAAAAGGAAGGACAGTGGCCTCACGCCACTTTCAGAAGCAAGGCTGCAGTGTTCACTGATGTCAGAATTCTCTACTTGCTGTCTTCAGACTGGTCAGGGCTCCAGCCCCACCCAACTATGTTAGTTAACTCCTTAAATCTTTCTCTACATATGTGTATACAACACACACACTATTACATGTGTACATATATAATGTATACACATATTCTAGTTGATGTAGAGAACCCTAGTATACATACATGTAATCTGTCTGTTTGTCAGTTTACCATAAAAAATGTCCCACACTGGACAACTTAAACAGACCAATTTGCTTTATTATGTTGCTGGAGACTTGAAATCCAAGATCAAGGCATCAGTACATTTGTTTTCTCCTGAGGTCTCTCTCCTTGCAGATGGCCGCCTTCTCACTGTCTCTCTCTGTCTTAACGCCCTTTTCTTTTAAGAGCATCTGACAGATTAACATATACCCCAGCGCCTCGTTCTTAATATATGCAGCTCTTCAAAGGTCCTAGCTCCGAATGCACTCACCTAGTATTTTTTATTACTATTATAAGACATATGACCAAGCTGCCACAGCACCTCTGCAGGCTCACAGATGCAGGCCAGACCCAGCAGATACATGCTGGCGGTGTCCCCACCCTTGGAACCCAGTCAGTCCAGACATCTTAGGTAGTTTTAGAGAGAGTGGTGGACACACCAGCTCAAAATATATGAACTTCTGCAAACACGCCTGAAGGTCATGGGATTTGGAGTCAGAGGACCTGGCTGGCTGTATGCTTTATTCTTTTTTTTTTTTTTTTTAAGAGACCATTTATTTATTTATTTATTTTTATTTTACTTGCATTGGTGTTTTGCTACATGTATGACTGTGTGAGGATATTAGATCTTGAAGTTACAGACAGTTGTGTGCTGCCATGTGGGTGCTAGGACTTGAACCCAGGTCCTCTGGAAGAGCAGTCAGTGCTCTTAACCACTGAGCCATCTCTGTATGTTTTATTCTAACCCAAAGTTCCCTGGAAAGTGTTTATCAGGTGCCTGAACATCCCTAGCATTCAGCACTGGCATCTGTAAACTAAGAATACTGTTGCTGGGGGAGGGCTGGCAGGCTCACACGATGTAATACACCAGAGCCTTTTGCTGTTTTTCTGTTGCCCTTAAAACCAAAGACACCAAAATCAAATCCACCCTGATTTGTTTCGTTTTCTGCTGACGGCATGCTCATGGCAGCCCACAGACATTGACGATCTTTGATATGGGCCGCTTTCATAAACTCCCCTTTTCCTCCTTGCTGACTCATTGACAGAAATAGAAAATTCATGGGCTGCTTTTGAGCAGAGAGAAGAAGCGGTATGGGAAAGAGGAGCCCTTCATGAACCACTTCATAAAGTCCAAAGCGGTGCTTGAACGCCGTACCCAGCCCTCCAACTGCACCAAAGCAATGGCTGTTCGTATTTTACTGGTTGCCCAGGTTCTATTGCACAGCTCTGCAGGGACAGGAACTCACATATGGAGGACTTCTCCTAGCATAAAACAGTGCCTGGAAATACTTATATTGGAGTGAGAATCTATTTATTTACAGCTGTCTTTGTTTGCAATCTCTAATGTATATATTTCTATTCTGTCTGGAGAGACTACTTTGATAGAGGAGTTGGAAGGGAGGAAACGGGTATGTGTATGGCTGTGTTCTAAACACATTGTATTCATGTACGAAATTATCAATAATAATAATGGTAAAAAGTAGATGCTAGAGAGATGGTTCAGTGGTAAAGAGTACTTGGTGCTCTTCCAGGGGACCCAAGTTTGTTACTGAGTACCCATACCAGGCAACTCACAACCACCTGCAATGCTAGCTCTAAGACTCAGTGCTCCTTTCTGTCCTCTGTGGGCACCTGAACACATATGGTGTGCATGCCCAAAAATACACACACACACACACACACACACACACACACACACACACACACACA